>CAEGAF010192256.1:0-22762 GCA_903067075.1 Micropoecilia bifurca | reverse complement strand
GTGTGTGTGTGTGTGTGTGTGTGTGTGTGTGTGTGTGTGTGTGTGTGTGTATAGCAACAGCTGAAGGAACTTGTTTGTGCTATAATATACCATTATCTGCATAATTCTGCCTCTTTAAGACTTGAAGTTTAACTTACCTTTTTTCACCCCTGTTCATCCTCTTGTCTTTCACACTTTTACTGGAAGCTTAAACAGTCCAACAGTTTCCTCAGAGCATCAAAAAAAATGTTTTTTTTTTATCTCATGTTGCTGCTGACTGAGGTTTTGGTTTTCGAAATGTAACTAAAGGTCATATTTTCTTTTCCATGTTTGTAAAAGGAAGACCCTGGGAAGGAAGAGATAGAGTCCCACATCTATCAATGTTTTTTACTTCATTTGAACACCATTAATCTCATTTAACGAGAAATAACGATGTGTTTGCTGCTTAATTGTTTGCAGTATCAGAAGCTCTGTTCCTCAGTGGAAATTAGCCGAGCTGGGTTCCCGAGGCACAGCTGGGGAACAACTCTGGTGGCTTGTTTTCCACTAACAAGGATGCCATAGCTCAGATAACAACCCATTCATCACCGTCTTGTGTGACTCACTCAGGGACACCCACGGCAAGAGTTGCCAGGGAGAAAATGTCAACCGTGTAATTGTCACTAAAGAAGAAGAATAAAAGAAAATTTAATTTGTGGCCAAAAAAAAAATAATCCCACAGGCAGATGCATATCTTTAAAATTTTGTTTCCCCCAAAGCGTCTCGTAGGGGCCGGGCGCATGGCGACCGCCGAACATTCATCTTGTCATGTTTGCTCATTACGGGGAGCTGCACACCAGCTGGAACAGGATTCATGCTTCCATCGAAAACTATACAAACTCAGCAGCCATTCCCTCTTCAATCACACCAAACATGCGATGAGCTGTTTCTCACAAATGAAAAAGGAGAAACAAAAAAAGAAACAACAGAGTAAGAGACAAACAGGAAGAGGAAGAAGCAAAGGACCAGAGCAGTCTGTCAGGTGAATAAATTACACAATCATGGGAAACATTTTGTTTTCAGGCCCTGGAGGTCCGAACCACCTTTTTGTCTCCGTTGTGATGGAAGACAGAGCAGGCCGGTTGTTCATATTCATTTCCTTTCTATATACTGAAGAGTTGAGCAGAGGTTTCCTAAAAACCCAGCAGGTCATATAAAAATGATTTCAATTTCCTTATTGTGAGCCATTTTTTTATAGCATATACACAAATACACAGTCGTAGATGAAATCTCTGCATATACTGGTCTGTTGTATCCAGTGTGTTTTTGTGATGTATGAAATAGCATAAACAGCATACCGCTTACTGATATTTTGTTTTGTTTAGTTTTTGCTCTAGTGTCACATATAAATGTTTCAGATCAGAAAATAAATTTAAATATCATAGAAAGGTCATGTAAATAAACACTAAAGCAGTTTGTAAATGATCTCAACAGAAAATATCTTAGGATAAATCTTATTTCCCCTCTTGTTCAAAGAAAAGTTACCCACACTTTTTTTTATTTAAAAATGTTGGTTTTGTTAAACCTAGTCAACAGTATTTGACACTGTTGACTAGAACTTCTTGATTCGCATACAGAGTACTGGACTGGTTCCAGTACTGGACTGGTTCCAGTCTGACCTGAAGAACAGGGACTTCTTTCTCTCAATAGGTGCTTCCTGATTGGAGCAGACAGAAGTGAGATGTGGGGTTTCCCTGGGTTCAATCCTGGGACCCCTCATGTTTAATATCTTCATGTTAGTGCTAACTCGGATAATAACAAGTAATAAGATTAGTTACAATAACTACACAGACAGCTCTATATTATAATGTTGCCAGAAGCCTCCAAAATAAGACAAATGAATAAAAACGGGATTTAAAATTAAATATTTAGCAGCAGTTTTCATGAGGAATAATGCAGACATTGTTTCCTAACTATTGTTAAAGTGAAGATCTAATCATATTATGCCCTTAATCTCTATCATTTCAGCATTAACTTCCCATTTATCCTTCATTTACGAAATTTTTTCGATAAACAATCTGACCTCCATCACAAGCTTTAACAAAAAAGAAACGAAATTAAACTTCCTTTTTGTATCATGAAACATTTTTCTTTCACTTCCACAGACTGTGGTGTTTAAGACCACATGCAGAATGACAACTGCAGAGAGAAAACCATTCATCTCTGCTGAAACATTGAACCAGTATGATGCCTGTCCTGTATCAGATTTAATTAGCTTGAGTGAACATATTCTAATTACACAAAAATGTTTGTGTGAGCTTTAGTTTTATATTGATCTTGTTGTATCTATTTGTCTGGAAAGGATTTAATATAAGCATAACAAATATATACATGCAAAAGGTGCTAAAATATAGTTTTAGTGTTTTCATATCAAGATGTCTTTTTGTATCTTCAGTGACACAAAAAACGTCTATTATTCACATGGGCAGCTGTGAGGTTGTCCCAAGAAATCCAGAGAGTGATTCCTGGGAACTCAAGAAGAATTTCAGGAGGTCAACCGACGGAGCCCGACAAAGATCTGGGAAACCCACGAAGACATGGAGGGTCGGCTGTGCTGCCAGAGGATTCCACCACAATGTCTGGGTCAGTTGTGGCAATGTAGGGAACCAGGAGACGAGTGGTGAAGAATCCTTGGAGGACAGTGGTGGAGAGGATACAGAGGCTGCTAATGGCTGCACAGCTTGACTGGAACCGGACAGCCCAGGGATCCCACAGGTATAGGTCGGATAGGCAGGAGGTCAGGAGGACCAGGAGGCAGATGTTGAAAGGAATCCAGGAGTCTGGTAGAGATGGTCTGGATAGACGAACAAACTTGGAGACTGTGACGATAAAGGTCAGGATGCAAAGGAATCATGTAGAACCAGAGTTTCCACCAATGGATTGTAACCCACCAGGTTTATCAACAGGCACCAAGGGTGCGCATATCAACTCCACCATCCCCACCTGTGTATTGGTCTTGTTCGCTGTCACACCACCTGGTAGTGCATTTTCTCTGTAACTTGCTGTGCACGGTGCTCACAGCCTTTCACTCAGAGTGATGTATTTGGAAGGTGCTCTTGCAGTGCAGGGTCGTCTGTACAGTCATTTATACAATCCCTCCATGAAGGCTGTTGTTTCGGAGAACACTGCACCAAGTATGCCTCTAAAAGCGTCACCCCGAAGGCAATTCTGGACCGGACAGGACAAGAAGAACATTTTTCCCTTTCTACCTCTGTGTTATCGCATCATAAGACTTTTCCATGAGATCTGTTTAGTTGGCTGCTGTTTTTCTTTGCAAGAAAGTGACGAGTGCTGAGGCTACATGTTGTCCGATCAGATGAGACTGTCATTCCCTAAAAGATTGTTTGAAGTTAACTGTGAGATGGTAAACAAGGGTGATTGCATCAGAGAATGTGAGTTACAGTTTTTCTTGGTAAATAAGATGTTTGTTTGAACCTGACAACACTGAGTAACAACAGACTGATGAAGAGGAAGGAACAGAGAGAGAAAAGGAAAATATTCAGAGAGCACAGAGTTACCTGGTGGGGCTGATGCAACAAGTGAATCCAACTGTCATCACATCCCAACTGCTATTGCTGTCATGAATGAAACGTGACAAGGACACAGCTTCATACCGGGATGTCAGCTCCTCACACAAAAAGCCTGTAGCCTCATGCACATTTCACTAAAGTTCATTTTCCAAAGATAAATTGGAATAAACTATCTGACATCAGAGACAAAAATGTCAGTCCTCCCATTAAATCTGAGCTCATAATGGGGGGAACTGTCACCAAGGACTCACTCCATCAATCAATCAAGTTTATTTGAACAGCAACAAAGGGTTGTACATCATACAAACACGAGAATAAGAAGTCATAAAATGCATCATGCAGTCACCAATTGTGAAACCAATGATAAACTTTACATTTTGACAAGATCATCAATGCACTTTGAATATGTTGGTCAGAGTTATTGTTCAAATTCAGCAAAAACAGCTGGGTTTTTTATTCTTGATTTAAAGGAACTCATTGTTTTGGCTGTTTTGCAGTTTTCTGGAGGTTTGTTCCAGATTTGCGGTACATAGAAGCTGAATGCTGCTGCTTCATGTTTGGACTTAATGTTCGGTTCTGGCTTATTGTCATCGAATCCAGTTTGAAATGCGTAGCCTAAGCATGTGGTGCAGGCCTTTATTTTACTCGACTTTCTTTGTTTTAAAGCTGAAGTTGGTAACTTTTAATAAAATACGTTTTGTAGTTATTTGTTAAAGAGGCTGCGGTATGTACCACATAGTTCCATGTCAGCACGATCGAGTAACTATGATTTCTCCAGTCGTTGTAGAAATGCTGCATATATCAAGCATGACCTAAAAGAAATTTGACATCTTGAAATTGGGCCTCTGTCTCTTTAAGAACCTCCTGTTCTTTCTGAAACTCCGCCTTCAGCGTTAGGTGTATCCACAAAGGTGTGTTGTTGTTTAGGCTGTGGGTCCACATGGATGGACAGACTTCAGCTGCGACTATAGTTCTGTCAAACCTTTTAGCAACGTTGTACAACTGCATCAACCTCAAACAAATTCCCTCCTGTTGGGAAAACTTTATTCCTGAAACTGCTTCTCACACACTGAGCACCGGCAACCCTGGACAAAAATAGCTGAGTGAAATCCAAACTACCATTTACTTCCACGTGTCGGCTGCACGGCTGAAATCCATTATGCGCCTGCAACGTGCATGACTGGAGAGGACGGAGACAGAGGGAGCTTTGCGGGGAGATAAGCCATGGAGTCATGTCAGCTTTGATAATTACTGTTTCCACAAAGGAAATGAGACTTTAATCAGGAGAGCTGGGTGTTGATCATTGCTGCTCAGTGTTCCACAGAGGATCATCTGTCAGCTGATCAAGTCGCTGACCCAAAAGCTTGTCGGGCGAAGGCACCGGGAATGGATGCGCTCTCTCACTTAGCTCTTTTTTGTCTTTTATGCTTTTTATGTTAAAAAACTGTATGCAAAACATAACGAATGTTGTCCTTTTAGCAGTGGGAGTGACATTTAGAGCTGTTTGCAGCAGTAACTGTGATGCTTCAGCTCTGTTTGTCCTGCCTCAACCACAAACTTCAACGTGTGATCAGTGATTCTCAGTTGTATTTACACAAAAGCGATGTGTTTTATTCTTTCACATTCTAGTAAGACAACGTTCTCCTCTGTCCAAGTTGTTGGTGTTTTCAGAGGCAGTTTCAAATATGCTGAAACTTTGTGTCCAGACCTTTTGCAGACACTGATGTACACAAACTCTCAGAGAAAAACTCAGAGGAAGCTTCTTACGGAGACATTTATTTGGTGAGATCTAATCCGCAGCTTGTGGATATGATGTGTCATGAAGACAGCTCCATGAATCTAAGAATACCCTGCCATCACTCATTCTTCAAATCAAGTGTGAAATGTGCTTTAAATTGCTTTTACCCCAAGCAGTGGTGTCAGGATGACGGCCTCTGGATCCCATAAAACTGTCCATCATATTAGTTTAGGATGAAAACAACCGGGTAATTATTCCGGATCTATCTTCGAGGAAATATGCTAACTTCTTAAAAACCATGCAGACATTTTAATAAATGCTTTTAGAGGCTGTAGTTTGTGTTGCATGTAAAGAAGGAAACTGTGTTTTGTGCATAAATGGATGAATATCAAACAGAAAACCAAAGACATTCATCTCTGTGTGGCGTTGGCGCCCGGGGCATTCATGTGTTATTTATCACATTATAAAAGAAGCTCAAAAATCAGTTAGTTATCACTTATAACAGTCGTATTTGCTGCTTCTTCTGTAAACAAGCCTGACATCATATAATATGGAGCAACAGTAGCTGTAGTTTCATTGACCAGATAATCGACTGTTGGCAACTTGACATTTCAAAAATAAATTCAGAAACACAGCAATTTCAAAGAAATTTGTTTTCCAATACAAAAGTTTTGCCTCTGTAATGATTTTTTTTTTCATGATCAGTTTATTTCACAAAGCACTTTTCACATCACTCAAATCACATGATCAACAACCAGATGTTGCCACTGACAAACCACGAAGAAGACAAAGACAGGAAGCAGTTTGAAGATGACGACGCTGCATGATTTTCAGTTACTTATTGTGTGAACAAACTTAATCACATGTGATTTTGTTTCTTATTTAATGGAAACACCACAACTGCAGTGTATTGTATCTGTTGTGTATTTCTGACGTTAGCAAAAATTTGGACAGTTTTGTTTGTAAAGGAATCACAGCAGCTGACCCCATGAAGCTCTGGAGAACATCCTATTTAAAGCTGGTTGACCTCTGGTTTGTTCAGCAGCAGAGACGTGATGCAGCTGCTGGACAGATGGTGTCAGAAATCACACCTGTGGCGTGGCGCCAGGTTCCCTCCCAGCCCGTCTTCACCTATTATTGGCTTCCAGCCGCTACAATTAATCTCAGCTTTGTGTATTTCTCTGGGAGATATAAAATGACTCGGTTCCCACTCTCATCTCATCTCATTCTCCGGAAGCTGTCTCTGTTGTGATGAATCATTTCATCTCCCGCTCATCCCCGGATGGCAGAGAGACGGAGCAGCAGGCGTCTCGCAGACAAATGTTTTGCGCTCTAATTTTTTCTGCCTGCAGACGGTAGACGGTGAATCTAAAAGCTGAGTATTAACGTTCCTTCCCTGCACAAAAAGGTTTTTTATTAAACGCCTTCCAGACACACATATGCTCACATAAACTCACACACATACCTTTAGTGTTTTAAATGCAAGCTACTCTACCCTGCTCACTGACTGAACAGTTTTTCATCACGGGCCAAGATATCAGGAAGACAACTCTGGATCTGAACAAGTCGTCTTCGTCCTTAGGCCAGATGCTTGGACGTCCCTCATTCAAACAATTATCACCCCGTTTAGGAAGGAGATGGGTTTGTTGTCCCGGTGATGAAGGTGTTCATGTGTTCTGGAGTGATGCAAGTATCAACCACAGAAGAAAAGCCAGTAATCTTGTGAAGATGCTGGTTGAACATGGTAAGAGACTGTCACAGCCTGAACTGACACTCAGGAAAGAAGAAGCTTTTTCTTCAAAAGGAAGGAAAAACTGATTCCAGTTTGCTAATGCAGGGAGAGAGTTCACACCAAACATGTTTTGATCATCAGGCACGTCTGGTGTACATTCAAAGTCTATATGGAGGCGTGTTGAGGGCCAGTTGCAGTGCGTTTCATGCATCTAGCGCAGCGTAATTTGAAGTGTTTGTAGCTTTAGATGCATGAAGCACATCTGACAAGTAGGCTGGAAATGGAAAACAACGGCTAGAGCAATTCTGACACCTCAGATGCGCCTCCACTTATTCTTTGAATGTAAACCTGTTGAGCGAAATGCTAGGTGTAGAGGAAAATATCAAGCATCTGCATTCAAAGTGCACATGTGTCAAACTTAAAGTGTCAAACTTAAAGCATCAGACGCGTTTGGTGTGAACGCACCATTATTAAGTATGTTCTGTGGTCAGTGCTGGGCTGTAATGATCATTGATAGAGTTTGGAGAAAAAAAGGGAGAGTTTCTCAAGCCACAGCCCAACTGTAGCTGTGTTTCCATAGACCATAAAGTTGCGTTATTTGGAAATTCAAAAATACTTCAAAAGCCTGTTTAAAGGAAACACCAATTTTGAAGTTGAAATTTTAAAGTAAGAAATTATACAGGATAGATTTGAGTCCAACTTGCATGCTGCAAACTGACACCATGTCAGCCTTTGTTAATGAAACAACAGAAACACTCCAAAAAATACTAAGATACCACATATTTAGATATGGATTTAGATTTAAGTAGTTTTGACACGCCACTGCCAGCTCTCCTCATGAACTAAGGCAAGAAATCTTAAGGTAAACAAATGCATCATCATGTTGTCGAACAAGAAAGACACACAAATCGATGCTTTATTTTAAAATGTAATTTAGTTGCAATGCTGCTTTTTCTGCCAACCCCACACTGAGTTCTTCAACCCAAAACAAACACAGTGATGGCAAAATGGATGTAAATATTGCAACTATGAGTCCATCTGTGCTTCTTGATTTACTGAGATGTAGGATGAATAAAATGGGATGGCAGTTCCCAGCTTGATGCAATGATAGTAGCTTCCAGTCAGCATTCGGTTTTATTGCATCACAGTTTACAACCGTTTCTAAAACAAGTTCATCTGCAGTGGCAGGAGGTTTGAGAATTAGAAGAGCAGAGTTTGGATTAAATACTAGCTTTTAGGAAATACTTTTGGCAAATTCTGAGAAATAAATTAACAAAGTAGAACAATAAAATCTAGCAATGTGTCTGCAACAAGAAACATTTTATAAACTACATGTAAATTCCTCCTCCTGTTGTATTGAGAAGGTTCTGCCTGTCATTGCGTCTGATCTGATCCAGATAGTAAACTCATTCCTCTCATCAGATGTTTTCCCTCAGGCTTTTTCAAACCACTGATTAAAAAAGAACAATCTGAACAAATCACAGGCTGACCTCCAACCTCCCATTCATCAGCAAATCTATTGAAAAAGCCGTTTCAACAGTTAAACGGCTTCTTAACAATGACCAATGTCTTTCAGGCCGGTTTCCGTGGTTACCAGAGTACGGAGACTCGTCAAAGTGTTCAATGGTTCAATGACATCCACATGAATACAGACTGGAACAACCAGTGCTGGTTCTGTTGGACAGGAACTTATTTGTGTCAACAGGTAACATCTCATCAGAGGGCCAGAGGTACCGCAAGGTTCAGTCCTGGGACCCTACCTGTTTAATATCTACATGCTCCCATCAGCTTCAGCTATAAAAGCTAATTGTCATGATGGGTGTGATGTTATTAACCCAAATGCAAGAACATAGGCAGGAGAACCGGAAAAGTTTAACAGGTTTATTGTGATGCTGGGGAAAGGACTGGTTCGAGCGGCGGGCTGCGGCAGTAATCAGCGCACTAAGACTGAAACAGAAGATGGTGAGTTAGAGGCTTGTGGGAATCTTGAGTTGCTTCAGAGAAGTTGGTAAAAACATACGGGTGTAGTGGTAAGTTACGCCTAGGAGAGATATTTTGCAGAGGAGGGAGCTGTGGATTGATAGAGCCGGAGTGGCAGCGGAGGGGGACGGACAGGTCGGCCGGGGATCTGCGAGCGTCTGAGCAGGCGGTGTGCCAACTTGAGCGAGCCTCACAAAGGGGACTCTGGCATCTGGCGGGTGGGTCCCGCTAGCGTCACAAGAGGTGAAAAAGGGAGTGGAGGTCAGCTCCAGATGCTCGGGTGGTCTTTCTGCAAAAACAGAGATCAAAGGGTTGGATCACTCAGAGAGCAGGACTAGGAAGCTCGGAAATCAAAGAGAGTCAGAGAGCCAAGAGAGTACCAAAACTAGTTAACAATCTGGCGTCGAAGTGTTGGCAAACCGCTTCTTTTAAGCTGTAGGTAAAGGTGTTATTGCCGACCGGTGTGTAGGTGACGCCATAGGTCCGTCCCCCTTGCACCTGTCTGCAGGACTCCACCTAGAGGAGAGAAAACAACGCCAGCCTCCGCCCAAAACCTAACACTAATAAGATTAGTTATGACAGAATAAAAGCATCAGCTCTCTTTCATCTGAGGAACATTTCCAACATTAAAGGACTTGCTGGGACATTAGTCCCAGCAAGATCTAGAGAAACTCATCCACGAGTCACATTGTTCTTACTTGTCTATAAACGGATCAAATTTTGCACAAAAGCAGAATTTATGCATTTATTTTTTTATTTTCAGGTGCAATTCATAGGAAACTACATATTGTGCTTCGGAACAGACGTTTCAATGCGTTTGGACAACTATGATTTATGTAGGTTAATTGGATTTTGAGTAGCATAAGCTATGCTTAGCTTATGCAGTCTTTGGTGCATAAGCACATTCATTGGTGCATAAGCACATCACATTGGTGTGATGAATAAAGTTGAAAAAAAAAGGATCATACGCAAAGTAGGAACTCACTACGTTACGTCTAAAATTTCATAATGTTGACTTGTTGCCAAAGTAAGTAAGATTACCCTTACATTCTTAGTTTTCTTTGCCCAAACCTCATACAGCGTTGCAAGTTTGGCATAAAAGAATAAACTGAAACCAAATCTACAGACCGTACTTTGCTTGCAGAGAGCAGAATTGTGATATGAAAGTCAACAAATTGCTCAGGACAGATTCTGGAAGCACGGTTTGCTGTGGCAAACCCAGAGAGATAAAACCGCAACACAATCACGTCACTCTGCTTTACAGAATCTGCCTTTCACTGCAGAATGAAGCAAAGAAAAAATAAAGAAATAACAGCAGGAATCCTTTAGTTCAGCATCTGTATTGTGAGGAAAACCAACAGGTCGTGTAAATGGAAAGAGGCTCTTGGCTTGTTGTCATGCCGCTGGTGTCTTTTGTGTGTAATAACTCACATTCAGTTGTTCAGAGGCTGTTTCCAGGAAACTGCAAAAAGTGTGATGAGTTCAGCGTGATGGATTTATGTCAATAAAACTAAGAAGTTGTTTTTCTGACTTTGGCAGAAAAACAACTTGACAAATGGTTCTTGAAACAGTCAGTAGTATTAAACAAACTGGGGTTTTGTTGCAGCTGCACTGTATGCAGTATTAGTGTATGCAATGCTGAAAGGGACTGAATGATAAGATTATCAGGACATAATGTTTCAGCTGCCCGTCTCTCTTTTTATCAAGTCATTCTTTTTGATTTGGATTTATGTTCTAACTCACCTTGACGCTTGGAGAGAAAATTCTCAGTTTTAGGGTTTTTTTTTTATCAGATCCCTGAACATTTTGGATCCCAATCTGACTGGAATATGATTCTGTTCATGATCTAGTCTACCTCGATAAAACCATTTCCAACTAAGGTGTTCTTTTCATTCAAAACATTGTTGTTTTTGCACCTTTTTGTAAATATGGCCCCAAAAATGTTGTTTGGCTACACTGAATCCAAAAAATGATTTTGATCAATTTTAGGTTTTCCTTCCCTTCCAGCCGTGCCCCGATTGTTCCAACAGACATTTGGACCGGGTCTGTACCCTAACCTAACCCTCTAGAAGATGAACACACTCTAATGTGATTAGAAATATAATTTTATATAATTTAATATAAATTTCCTTATAATATAATTTTGAAATGAGTTAAAATTAGATTCATGTAATAATTCAGCTGCTGTGCAACAGAAGGATGTGTGTGTGACCTTGTTTAGCTTGAAGTGTTTTTGCTCAGTGTGAAAAGGCAACATGGCGCACAAACCTCTTGACTCTGTTTTATGGGAACTACTCACAGCAGCTCCTCCCACACTTCAAAGGACGATGTTGCATCTCTTGAGCTGCAATTTCACCATCCCACACACACACACACACACACACACACACACGCACGTGCACACACACACGCCTGTATTTCTATCCATATTAGGACTTTGTAATGACTTCCATTCATTTTAGTAACAGTATTTATTTATTGTTCCCAACACTAACTATTACTAGTCTATTCCTAACATGAACCTTGATGCAAACTTAAGTCACAGCTCTTCTCCAAACTTAACCTCTGACCCTAAACAAGGGGGTCCACTGTACTGGTGGGGGGAAGGGGGTGTTGGTCCCCATTGGTCTTCAGAAGGTTAGTAAATATGCCAGAAATAGTCCTAAGTAGGATAGCTACACAAGTACACATCCACACACACACGAGTGAAAAAGCAATCCCTGTTACTGACATGTTGAAAAGCACGTCGATGTTTAATCATATTACCAGCTTAAGAGAAAGAATTGATATTCAGGTTCTCTTTGTGTGGAGCAGCACTGATGGAAATCAAAGAGACGTATATGAAAGACCTTTGACCTCAGACTGTTTAAAAAAGATCATAGTCATAAACAAAAGGTCATCTGTCTTTTTATGCAGTGTAAGTAAATATCTGGTACATCTTAGCAAACTTTGATGTTGCAATCAAAGTTTACTGAGAGTTAAATCCAGAGGGATTCAAAAATGACAAATGGTCAAAATGCATTTTTCACTTTTAACTTTTCCCTTTCAATGTTAAAATTAGCACATTAACTGATGGAATCTTAAATAAAAACTAGCAGCCATTCCAAAGTAACTGCACGCTTATTCAGGTTTTGGATGCGTTTCCATTATAAATGAGCTCAAACCTTTGTCAATGTTCTGCTAATGCCGGAAAAACACAATTTTGCTTTTGCAGTGTTTCCATAAAATGAGAAATAAAATTTAAATTACACATGAAGAAGCTTGTTCATAAAATAAGTCATGAAAAATCATGTCAGTGACAGGTGTAAACAGCACTCATCTGTCAGCAAATCAGAGGTGGCGTCTTATTCAGGTTTTGGATCAACAAACCCTTTATAATAAATATCCTGCGTTTTGGGGAAATTGTAGTTGGCCATTTTACAGAAGAGCTATGGATTCAATATGTTGGAATGACAGTAACATCCACAGGATCACTTTTTTTGATCCCGTGACTTGTGTTGTGCAGTTTTGAATAATAAAATATTTCAATATGGCCCAGAAAACCCACTTCAGCCTATCACAAAAACCTTTTATTGAACACCACCAAATTGGTGTGTTTCCATTAAACAAATTTATTTTCATATACTTTCAATTTGCGCAATTCTACGATAAATGGAAACAGAGCTACTGACTTTCTGCCACTTGGAAACAGCTACATTAGCATCTCTGCAGCCTGTTAATCTAGATATTGAGCTCAGTGAGTCTCCCATGTGCTCTTTATCTGAAGGGCTTCATAACCGGCTTGTCCCAGAACACACAGACACGCACACGCACATACACACACGAGGCAGCAATACGCCAAAACCTGCAGTCATGGCATCCAACATCCCAGCATTCCTGTTCAGACTGAAGCAGCCATTCCCCACCTTGGCATGAGCTCTGCCTCTCAGCCTCTAGATTGAATGCAGCTTATGTGGCAAATCCAAGACACTCTGGGGTGTTTGGAGTCGGCCGTGGCTCCCTTCCACCACAGTAGATTGGAGAGCGTTCCCACTGGAGGGCATAATTGCAGACAAGCATGGCCAGACTGGCAGCCCACACCACGACACAAACACAGATCTCTCTCCCTCTTTCTTACACACACACACACACACACACACACACAGACGTTTCCCCCTCTCTCAGAGATGCCAGAATGACACTGCTGACAGTATTTTCATCAAAGGGAGGAGAATTGGCCGTGAACAACAATAAATTTCCACATCAGAGTCACTCGCTTGTTAACCGAGATGTTCTGATGAGCTGAATAAACAACATCACTGCTGTTGATGTCATCAGAGAGGTAGAAAGGGAATTGTAGTAATGATGCCTTGTGAATTATGTAGACCTTTGATTCAGTGTTTTCGGTGAAAGCGACATGGGAAAAAAAAGCAGAGAAACACACAGATTTTATATCACGTCTGTGTATCGTTTATAAATCACTGCAGAGGAAGATGTTATTAGTCGATGATGGGATAACTCTTTTCATCCACAGTCACACTGGTGAGAGTAAACAGAAGTGCAATAAAGTTGCACTTCTGTGTGAGATGAGCTGTGTTCTACCCTCATTCCACATCAGCTAAAACTCCAGAGTATGACATTACGTTTGATCGCACCGCCCCCCTGCCCCCCACCCCTCAACCCCCTCCCAGGATCGCTCCTGTCAAGCATCTTGTGATAGCGATGCAATCAGAGAAGTTGCATCCAAGGATTAACTGGGGCCCGGAGAGAGCACGGGTTAAAACGGCTCAAACTGAGAGGGAAAAGTTTGATCTTCCGTTACTGAGGGTTACACGAAAGAGTTTCCAGAAATAATTGTGTTTGCCTTAACCTGCCACAGCTATGAAAGAGAAAGAGGGGGGAAACTTCTCCCGTCTGTCCTCTGGGAGGAAAAAGTCCTAGGCAAAAGTTTGCCAGCAGTAACATTGTCTTTGGAGGAGGAAGTGGAGACGATGCATTATTCATCGTGACCGGTCAACTTCAAAGAGGAGATGTTAGCAACGGTGAGGCACCAATGCTGGAGCGCCATCACCACGCTGTGTGTTTGCTCTGCAGAAGCAGCTTAAAGAAGACGTTGCCTCAGGAATCACAGCTCAAAGCAAAGACAGAGAGAGAGAAGGAGACTGTTAATGTAGTCATCTTCACCTGGTTTCCTCAGATCAGGTCCATTACAGATGGTTGCAAATTTTTGTCGGTGTTCAGCTGAACTTGAACCCCCCCCCACCTCCCCCTCGCAATTTTGCGATTGCACTGTTTCCATTATGTGTTTCCAAAGGACTATAAAACCACATAGTGAAGTTTGTTCACACAATAAGTTGTTAAAAATGATGGCAGTGACAGATGAGATATATTCATAACTCAGTCCTGAACTATAGATCCTCATCTATCAACCAGTCAGAGGAGATGTTCAGGTGTTTGTGCGACTAGCCCCGCCGACTTGGTAGCAGCTACCAGAAGAGCTTTGGATTCAAACCATCATCCTCTTGCAACTTTGTCGTCTTCTTCGTTTCCACCAGTAGTAACATCCAGTTGTTGATCACACGACTCGTGTGATGTAACATAAAAGTGTTTCTATGGCAGTTTTTCTGAATACTTTCATTTTGATAAGGCTGAAAACCAGCTCATCAAAGAGGATTTTTTTTATCTAATTACTTGAGTTTTGTTGAAACTCGTATGTCCACTCAGTAAATTTATTTTAGTAATTCCAATTTGTGCAGTTTTGCGGTTAATGGAAAAACTCTGCTTGTGATTCACCTGAAACTTTCCTCATTGTAGATCCTTTACTATTCAGTGTGTGTGTCTTAGATTTCACAGCATCTTCCTCTATAACTTGAGCTGAGCATCTACGTAAAACGCATCGGCATGAGTCAGCATGAATTGTTCTAAGATGTCCTGGCAGGTGGCTGATTTTGGGCTCAACTTTACCAACAAATACATTTTGACTTTTCCCCTTATTAGGATTATATCAACTCAAACACTGTTTATGTGAATTCATGTTATGAAAAAGATCATGAAGCAGGAAGCACATTTTTTTAAAATCATATTTGTCTTATTATAACATTTATAACATTTACACATGAAGTTGACATTGTGCAATAAAATGACATAATTGTGCCTGGAAATACACATTACTGCTCCTTAAAGAAATTATTGATGTAAAACAAGCTCCTATATCTTGCTGAAAAGTTGCTTGTAAGTTGCTTTGCTTAAAATTAAACACTAAGATATTTGCACCAGAAAATAGACTAAAATTAATTGGCAAGATTTGGTGTTCTTGCAGTGTGAGCAGCACTAGAGTAAAAAGTGGACAGAAAACTACTTAACAAGCAGTCAAAGGCCAAAGAAACACTTTCAGATTCCCTGAAGATCTATTGATCCAGAATACTTTAAAAGAGCACAAGAAAGTTTGACTGCATGGAAGTCAAAACCAAACAAGACGACCAGTTTAACTGAGGGCCTGGAACAGAAAGACGGGCTTAGAGAGACCAGCATGGAGCAGTTTGCTGCTCCATCTAATTAGTTTGAACGTGAACTAAGGATGACGCTCATAACATCAGGGACACAAACTTCTTACAGCCCCCGTATTCCTGCAAGAGCCTTCTTAGCACTCATACATCAAAAACCTGCTGCCAGATCATAATATTTCCTGCTCCATTTTTCAGACCACTGGGTATACTATAAAACAAAACATGCACTCCACATAAAAAAAAGAATCCAAAGGTGCATTGTGATGTATGTGTATTTTTTAGGGAGGGATAGCAAAAGGAAGGCAGTGAAACAAATGGACAAAAAAATATACGGCTATATGTTGAATTTAATTTCACAGGACATAAAGCCGGCCTTTATTATTTTTTATTTATCTCTGACTCCAGAACCTGCACTAATGCCACAGGCCAGAGAATATGCTGCGCAGGGGAAATGGTGGAAATAAAACCATAAACAATAACTACAAGTTCCTCCTTCGCTTTACTCGTCATAAATTACATCCCCCGAATCCGTCATTTTCCTTATGTCTCAATTGATCTCAGAACAAACTACATGAGCAATTTCTTCGCTCTTTGTGCTCCCAGCGAGTCATTAATACTAAGGGAGGAAGTTTAACGAGAGACGGGGAGGGAGGAAAGAAAACTTTTCTGATGTTCGATGCAGAACAGAGTGGATTAGGATCTGGCGTCATTAGCAGCAGGTCCCCAAACTGGGTCGGCTGGGAAAAAAAACATTTAATGAGAGTGCACTGCAAAACAGATGGGACAAGAAACATATTTATAGCCTCTGTGTTTGTGTTTGTTATTGAGAGGTTTATGTGTCTTAACCTTAGACAGGAGCTGAAACTATTTATTTAAACAGCTTCTTTTTACGATTTACAACTCACACAGCAAACAGGACAGATCACCTATAGCCGCGTTTCCATTAACCATGGAATTGAACAAATTGAAATTATAAAAATGAATAACTTAATTGAAACCCGGCAAAAACTTACGTTTGTTGATAGAAAGTTTGTGCTCTAGAATGAGGTAGGTCTTGCAAAACTGCAATGGAAACACTTCTTTATCGCATTGCACGAGTCACATTAATAACAGCCGGATGTTACTACTGGCAAAAACCACAAAGAAGACGACGGCAGGAAGTGGTAGGAGGAGGATGGTTTGTTTTTGTTTTTTCAGACAATGTACAGCTCTCTCTCTCCACCAAAGCTCTCATCATCGCAAAATTAATAAAAGGTTATGTGTCATTTCAACGTGTTGAATCCATAACTCTTCTGTAAAATGGCAGACTACCAAAACGCAGCATAAGTAGCTACTCCCAAGCAGGCGGGGCTTGTTGCTCCAACACCTGAATAAGATGCCGACTCGTCTCTCTTGAAGAATGATGAAATGTGCTAGAGCCTGATATATGTCACATAACTGCCATGATTTATTGCGTGAACAAGCTTATTTGTTTATTTGAGATTTTAAACTTATTATTTATTTAATTGAATCATCGCAATTGCAAAATTGTGTTTTCTTTGACATTAGCAGAATATTGAGAAAAATTAGTGGCTCAGTCAAAGTCCTGACTTAAATCCTATTGAAATGTCGTAGCATAACCATAAAAAGGCCATTCTTGCTCAAAAACTCTCCAATATGGCTGAATTACATCAATTCTGCAAAGATGAGTGGAACAACATTCCTCCACAGCTGGAAAAGACTAGGTTTATATTAAATGACTTTTTCACATAGGTAGGTTTGAATTTTTTCTGACTTAGCAATAAACACCTTGATTTAAAAGAAAATAAAGTGCTACTTTACAGAGACGAGTCCTCACCTTCTCATATATTGAAGAGTCTTAGACTTGACACCTCAGTATTTTCTTTGGCTTTTCAGACATTTGTCAAATCACAAAATGCGTCTTGTGTCAAGTGTTTATTTGCAAATGTTCACACTCGTCATCCCGAGCGTTTTTCTAGTTTTTATTCAGATTTAATGAGTTAGCTGAGTTTTCATTTTGGATGTTCTTAGTCTGCAGACTAAATTGCGGCCCTTTCAATATTTCTTGGGAAAAATCACACACGCTTAATTCATTCCTGTCTTCACATCATGTGTTTTTCAGTGGCTGCAAAAACCCAGAGAAGTCGTGTTCAAACACGGTTCACCTTCATATTTACTGTTATTCCAACCCGCACACATTAAATCTCGTGTCTGCAGCTGTGTTTGGTCGGCTGTGAAATGTCTGCCTTCCCATGAGCTGTTATATAGTCAGATTTCACAGCTCACTTAAGGCAGATGTGCCCCGTCGGCTCCAAGCAGCTTGAAGCAAAATGGATAACTTCTATAAAACCTGTTTTGCTCTCCGGCCGAGGGGATTTTATTATAATGTTTCTGTATTTTGCAAAGATTGTCAATTATTTAAGACTAGTTGATGGATATGGGAACAGGAGTCATAATCCCAAAGGGTTTGAGCGTACGGAGCTTCATAGTACAATAAGGAAGCAATGGATTTGAATACAAGCCTGGGTTCTCTTTGACTTTCCGTGTTTTCCCGTACATGTCTGGCCTCCTTCCAGTTTTCTGTGTTCCTTAGATCGTTTTCTAATTGAGCCAATATACTATTTGTTGGGATGTTTTCCTTCCTCAGCTGGTCTTAGGTTTCTGATCCCCAAAGTTGTAATGCACCCAGGAATTAGACTCCCCCCATTGTTGCATAGTTAAGTCCATTGTTTTTCAGATCCTTTTGTTTGTCCTGAGGGTTGCCCCTCTGTTGCTCATGGTTCCTGCTGTTTTCCTTCCAGCTGAGAGTTTGGGGACTACACCGCATAAAACAGCTTTTCTGTCTTCATCATGTTGCTGAGTCTTTTGGGTCTTTTAATGCCTCACATAATGACATAATAAATCGTATTCATCTATTCAGGAACGCTCTGTGCACACTGGTTCTTTATGGACCTGAAAGCTGCCCACACACCATCACACATGAACACGTCCTGCATGTTTCAGAGACGTGACATTGCCCACTCCCTTCTCCTCTCTCTGTCATATGGTTGAATTATGCTGTAAACAAAGGGGCGAGGAGGATCATGGATGTGGCGTCAACAAGTGGAAAGATGCTGGAAACCCACCTCACGTCTCAGTGGACGAAGAGCCATCAGTATGAGTGGCGGTGTGAGCACAGATTGCTGCTGGCCATACAGACCCCCCACTGAGTGGTGTGGTCACTGAATTAAGGAGGATGAGGACGTCGAAAATATTAACCCCCAACAATATTTCAGTCTAAAGCAAAAGTGGAGATCAGCATGCAAAACAATGAATCCTGCAGCTGCTGGACAATTGCTAATTGAAGATGAAGGAAATTAGTAACACTGGACAAGACATGGATCGACATTAGGATAAAAACAAAGAATAAACACGAAACCATGGAGCCGACCTAAAAGCCAGGTTAAATAATGAAGTTTTTCAGGATTTTATTCATTCTGTAAATCACAGGACTGTGTTTGCACATGGTGCTCCCCAAACACACACGCCCTGCTTGACCCCAGAATGCTCAATCATCTCGCCTCCCTTTGCTCAGCCTATGATAGAATATCTAAAGTGATGGCCGGTCAGCAGAGGGAGATATTTCTGCCAGTGCGGCTGTAAATTGATTCGTCTCTCTGGCTCTGGTACAGCGCGGCTGTGCGATGGAGGTGATCCCTAATGAATTCTATGGGGGTCCCAGGTGCTGATACCCTGTAATAAATACAAAAACCCATCTGCAAACCGGTAGGTGTGAGTTTCATAAGACAGGACGGACAGTCAGATCTAAAACTATAGATCTGTGTCCTCGTGAAGCACCGTCTTTTCACGCTTCTGTCATTATCAGGCTGATTGTCACCATTTATTCATCATTGCTCGTTATTCTGTAGAAAATCGTCTAAATGTGGTGTCTGGATTTTTAGGCTCTAATATAGGGCACGAGTGGCCCAATGAGGAAACATTTTTCTTTTTGTAAAACTGCCAGACTGTTGAGGATTGATGGGAGGAAGAAATGAGGAGCTTGTCTGGAGACATGCCAAACAGGAGATGGCTGCCATTAAGATGAGAGGGCGGGAAATGGTCCGTCCCGTTCATCGGACTTGCACTGTAATATACGCTGACAAGTTTATTATCATGTCCCATCGTTGAATGAGCTTCATTAACTGTGCCAAGTGCTGATAGTGAGCTGAGCCTCATCATAAGATTGGTAAGATTTTAGGAGGGAATCGATTAATTACCCAGTGTGTTGACGGCTCAGAGGGAAAGACTGCAAGAAAAAGGATTAAGTAAAAAGGAATATTTACACAATTTTACTTTCTATCTTAATAGCATCAATAAAAGAGCATAGCATCGTAGAAAGCTCAACAAAGCTGATTTTACATAATACTGCTCCTTTAAGTCATGTGTGATTTAAAAAGCATGTTTATAACAGCTGGAGACCAATAGATTTTAAAATCTACTGACTTTAAAATCTCATATCACCTCCCAAACTTTAACTTTACTGCAGAGTAAAAATGAAGATGGACACCACCCAGAATTAAAAGGAAAAAATGTGAATGAAATGTCTGAAGTTTGAAACAGAATGAGCACCAACATGACACACCAGCTGAAATCCAGCTTCCCCAGTCTTGTCACACCTTCCTGCAAATTATACCGCTTATTATCCTTTAGCTCTCTATCGCAGCCCCTGAATCAGACGGAATTATGGGAGCGCAGCCTCAGCCGGATGACGGAGCAGCTCCGCCGATATGTGTGACAAGCTCAGAGAGCATAATCTGACTCGCTCTGTCCGTCTCTCTTTCATCCGCTCTGCTTCTTACAATAAACGCTTTGCCCTCTTCCCCCGACAATCTGAGTGAGCCTCAGAAACGTTCCCTTGCTCTTTGTGGCGTGTTTTAATTTTCTCTGACCTCTTTTACTGGCCTTATCTGGTGCAGCTGGAGCTGCTGCCCTCACGCTCTCATCCAGACTCTCCTCTGCAGAACAAGAACTTGTTGAAGCTTAGAGAAGCACGAGACCAAGGAGAGTGAAACACAAACACACAGCAGAACGAACACCTCAGATTCAAAATCCCTTTGAAAATCTTGATCCAATCTTGAAAATTCAACGGCTTTGTTGATTAAATATGCAGCATTCAATAAACTTTAGAGGAAAACATCTCCAGGCAAAAGACGCCACATCACGCCAAAAAGAAAGTACACCCCGTTTCAGATAGAGATACAAATCAACTAATTTTCACCAACATTCAAACATAGTTCAAACTGTCAATGGTAGAAATCTGCAATAGATTCCTCTCGCTAAATCAAACAAGCAGCCTTACGTAGCCCCTCCTCCACCCCCATGTCCCACTCTGCTCCTTCAAACTAGTGGCAGTGGCGATTAGCAAACACCTGGATGATCTGCTGAGCTCATTGTACCAACCACTTCTTGGCCCAGCGCTCCAAAGAACATTGGAAACGGCATAAAGGAGGGGATGAAAGAGACAGAGGCCAGTCAAATGATGTAACTTTGATGTAACTTAGCAAAGAGACTGATTCACCTAGAATGATGTTAATGTGATGGAAAAAAAAGAATGTGGAAACTTGAATAAAGAGTAAAATAAATCTAGAAACAAGCCAAAACCTGGTTTAAGTTTCAATATAATCTGTCCAGTTTATTTATAAGGAATAGTTGCACTAAGTTCAGGTTTATCATGTTTTTAAAAAGTTGCATTATTTTGGTTCAAGGTTCTGTAGAAATTAGCAGCCGACCTGGATGTGGTTGTTCTTCCATCAGAAGCAAAATCATACAGTGATGTTAGGTGAGAATCCACAACAAAGATTCATGGCTAAAAATGATACCAGCAATAAATTCCTAACTTAACAGTACGGAACTCCCTGTGGGGACATTTTTTTCTTTTTTGTTCCCTTGCTAAAGTGTGTACATTTGTGGCCGCATACAAAACAGCCCAGGATGTATTTACTAATTTGTTGTGAGGGAATGCAATACTTTTCGTGAGCCAACACAAAAGAAAAAGAATGTCCCATGACCCCTATGGGGCTCCGTACCATAACAACCAACCAGTTATGGCACCACCGCAAAATGTCTCTGAATCGGATGGGACCCTCACAAGTAGGAATGGAATCCATTAAAATCCTCCACTTTTACTGTTTGGTGCCTGTGTCTATTGGGCTGCCTCCTTCTAAATTCATGTATTTACATACACATCTCACGTCTGCCTGTTTGCTGGAGCCTTATTTTTGTCAGTTAGTACAATCAGCTGATTTGAAAGACGTCGCTTTGATTCGCCCTTAAAAAGCTGCTCAAGGAAGCTCATCCTTCTGTTTGTCATTGGATGTCGTTTATGTAAAATTGCTTTGCAATTAAGAGACAAAACATCCTGATAGCGTAAAGCAGGAATGTGAAAAGTGGAATTAATCGCAGCCTCTCAGAGGAGAGATCTTGCTAATGCATGCACATATTTTAGAGTTTTTTACAATTTGACTTGCAGAAGCATATTCCCCAGCTCTGTGTGACCTGTTACATCAGGGTGGATGCATAATTAGAGCTCCGTCCCTTATGATAAACTATATTTATGATGACTGCAAATCCACTGCTCTGTATTTCAGTGCTTTCAGGTAAAAGTTTGAACATTTATCAGTTTTCCAGCTTCATTGAATCAATAATTGTGGTCTAAATACCCACAAGACCAAAAGAAAATAATCCAAAGAATATAACACATAACCAGATGTTTACATCCGTTTTTTTGTTTGTTTGTCTGTTTGTTTGTTTTTTTCCTCACTGTCTGTAATGAAATCAGGCTAAATGAATCTTGTTTCAGATCAGGTAGAATCACCAAAAATTAGTTTCATTTCTTAAATGCAATGAAACTCAATGAGAAAATGTAATTTAATTTATTTATTGCAAAAAAATTTTAATTCAGAAGTTTTTAAAACTGTATAAGTTTTTGTCGCTGAGGCAAAAACTCGGGCGTGGGAGGAGTTTGGAGAGACCATGGAGAAAGACTTCCGTACAAGGCGATTCTGGTCCACCATCCGGCGTCTCAGGAGGGGGAAGCAGTGCAGCACAAACACTGTCTACAGTGGGGATGGTGAGCTGCTGACCTCAACTCGGGACGTTGTGGGTCGGTGGGCGGAATACTTCGAAGACCTCCTCAATCCCACCAACATGCCTTCTGTTTAGGAAGCTGAGCCTGTGGACTCTGGGTTGGGCTCTCCAATCTCTGGGGACGAGGTCGCCGAGGTGGTCAAAAAACTCCTCG
>CAEGAF010192232.1:0-17483 GCA_903067075.1 Micropoecilia bifurca | reverse complement strand
GGGTATTGAGAGGGGAAGACATGCGGTAAATGAGGCGGTCGGGAGTCGAACCTGCGACAGCCGCGGCGAGGACTCAGAACAAACCAGTTTTTTGACAACATTTTTGACAACATCCCAGCATGCACTGCGCGCTTCTACTGGGAAAATGAAGTCGGCAGCTGCTTACCGTAGTTGCTAGACCTGTTGTGGCTCAATGCGCACCGGGTTATAAGGCGCACTGTCGGCTTTTGAGGAAATTTAAGTTTTTTAGGTGCGCCTTATAGTGCGGAAAATACGGCATATTTCCAATGTACAGCCTTATAGCGGCTTGTAAGTTCAAGCTTCATATGAGCTACTATGGAGAATCCAGTTTAGTCAAATAAATTATAAATTTTCCCAAACTAGAAACATCAAGTTCAAAATGTCTGTTTTTTGTTAAATCTATGCAGAAATTAAAATTAATGTCATTAGTTAACTGGACTACAAACTGTGTCTTGAAAACAAAAAAGCCTGGATAAACTGATTTTCTGTTTCTGCATAAATAGAAAAATATTGATCATTAGATCAGATCAACAACATATATTGTTTCCTCAGCAACATACTCAGCAAAACATTAATCTGCCACCCAATAATGTAAAGAACCTCTGTTATCTTAGACCAGGACATGTATTTTCAGTCCCACAATGTAATAGATTCCTATGGCACCTTGTGATGTGAGTGAAAAATTGTCTTTGCATTCTTTTCAACTCTGCAACATGATTATAATGTCAAAGAAGTCTCCCACAAATCAGCGTAAAGTCTTCAGTTGATCCAAAGTGTTTCTACATTAGTTTTGACAAAAAGAAAAAAAAAATGAAGGATAGATAATATTTATCAGATTTGAGCTCCCCTTTTTAATGGCTTCTTGCTGAATCTGAAAACAGAATTCAAGATTCTTGGCCTATTATAAAACATGCAATGCTTTTGTAAATGAAGAAGCATGACAAGAGGAAGGGCATAAGTTTTATTTTTCATTGGCTGTAGAAATCAACTTGGAAGGCCTTGGAAGTATGTAAAAAGAGTTGGGGCTGCCCTGCAAGCCAAGTCCCTGTGTCACAGTAAAAAGAAAAAAAAAATATGAGAAGGAGCCTTTAGGATTTACTATTCTGTTCCACACAGGTGAGACCACGGGTTCTCCCTTGGGTGCGGGTTCAAAGTGATTCACTTGCAGAATACTTTGCTTCAAAGGGAAATGATGACTGCCAGATCAGATCCGTTCTCCCAGGTGCTGTAAATCAAGGATACACAAGAGACACCAACAGCTTTCTACAGCAAGCTAAGTGGAACAACGGTACTGCATTTATTCTCCACAATGATGTTCTCTACTTTTATAGTAAAGACAAAAAATTATGTTCAGAAGATGGGGATGAAAATAGATGATCATCCCTTCAACAGAAAGCAGGATTATAGACTTTAATAGAAGAAGGCAGCAAGTGACACATAATGACTTGTCATCTGCTTCAACGGATTCCAACATTATTGTACAGCAACTTTTCTGTTTTTCTTCTGCAAATTTCTGTTTTTTAAGTTAGCAGTTTTGATTAATCTAGTAGCAAACAAAACCTTTGTATTATGTGAAATTAAGCACAACTAAATATTTGGAACTGAATTAAATTAAACATTTTTGTGTTTATTTTCATTGATAAATGAGCTTTACATGGAATTGTTCACATTATAATATAAGACAAAGCTAACTCACAAGTATATTTTCAGCAAGATATAGGAACTTGTTTCAACTAAAATAATTTCTTAACATCAAAACTACTAGTTCCACTTGCAAATTATTTCACTTACAAAAAAACATGTTGTTTCCAGTGTTATCAGTGAAATAATCTGCTGGTGGAACTATTAGTTTTTCTCGATATTAAGAAATTATTGACTTTGAAACAAGGTTATACGTCTTGCTAAATAGTTACTTGTAAGTTAATTTTGTCTTATTTTAAGTGTACTCAGATATCTGCTCTAGAAACCAGACGAAAATACTTGGCTGTGTTTTTGCAATGCAAGATTTAATTTAGAGAGTTGAGGGCAATAGGGAAAGATTTCACGCACTCACCAGCTTAAAATGAAAAACACTTAGCAGATTCAGTGTCTTGGCATTGCTGCTTCACCATTATTTGACCCATTACAATAAAAGATTTAAGAGAAAGGGACATGTGCGCAGTCGGAAACAGGGTGCCCATGTTTGCCCTGCCGTATTACACATGAAGTAACTCAATTTATTAAAGGCCAACAGCTCCATGACAAGGAACATCTGGTCTATGGGACTTGAACGGGTGAGCTGGCATTCTGCCTGCGCTCCCTGCTGTAGGGGCCAATGCGCCGGCACCTTCACTTGAGCCCGCCCTTTCTGCCCTCTCTTTCTCAAGGAGCCTGCCGTGCTGTGGCAGCCCACACAGAGGGCCCTCAAAACCCAGGAGGTCTGTCACAAGCCACCCCTCCTCCTCAGCCTCCACCCCTTTCACTCCAAGCCCCCCCCCCCGCCCCCTTTTCACGCTCCAGTCCTGACAGTTGACCAGCTTGAAAGCTGCAGCAGGCTCCTGCTTTAGCACACAGCACGCGGCACTACAATCAAAGTGCTGCTCTTCTGCAGAGATTTAACCATGCATTGGGTTGGACTCTGTAAACACATTCACACAAAACCACCTGCTATCACACATACTAATAATATACAATGGGGGTCTCAGAAGTTTAAAATCAATGTTTCTTTGACCTTGTTTTATGTAACATACTTTCTTATATTAGGTAATTTCTATATATATGGATTAGATTTTTAAATAAGACATTAATCTATGGCATTTTGACGAATCCCTTGCGATATTACTATTGTGCACGCTGGTCCTAAGATAAGAATATTTTCTTGAGCCGCCCTCTTTAAAGTAGCTCTCATAGTTCATTACAGATGTAACAAAAAGCTTTCTTGTCTTTGTTTATATTTATATTTCCCTGATTCCCTTGTTTCCTTCCCAGGTTCAATGCTTGACTGTTTTTGTTTGTGTTCTAAATTAATGAATGAACGAGTGAAATTTATGCAATGATATGTTGATCCAGTTTGGGATTTTATGTTGTGGCTCAGTTCATCACAATTTTGGTGGTTGAAGCTGACCATTTCTGACTTAGATGGAAGGATAACATTACCAATATTTCATCTTTAATTGAATTAAGAAGAAGTCCGAACAACTTAATTTTATTATTTCCACAAATTCTGCAGGACAAAAATTAAAAAAAAACTTCTGAAACTTTTTTTTTGGTAAAGTTTACAGATCTGAGGAGCTTTTTGAATATAAATAGCGAACTGGAGAGGGTCATTGAAATTCAAAGTTTCCCCACGCTGCAGCGAATGTTTGAACTTCTAATAAAACGTGACAGCCCTAATGGGTGATCCGAGCGATATAATGAAACCGCTGCCTTTGTTCATAACCCTCAGCCCATGATAAATTCCAGCACTTTCAGCAAAGTCCAATAACTGATGCCGTCTTTGTATATGTGCATGTGTATAGTTCTCTATGGTCTGAGAATGAAAGGCACAGGTTTAAATGTAGTTTTTTTTTCCAGCAAAATGTTAATATTTATAAATGAATAATTTGGTCCATGGAGGAATTACTACTGCCTATTAATTGTCACCAGAAAGTTCACACAGATTTCTGTGGTCTTTATAAAGTCAAAGCTGCCATACATTAACTTTGTTTCGATCCAGCTCTTAGAGATAAAAGCAGCATGACTTTGGCTTCTTTAACTTAATTCTGCAAAACCCCAGTAACCTTTGGTAATAAGAAACTGAAGTTGAAATGACCTAAATTTGAAAGGAGATAGACGCAATTCTTCCAGGATTCCTGAATTTGGAAGCCAGTGCCGTGGTATCCAACTTGAGGGGGGGAAAAACTGTCATTTTGAGTTGTGAAAAGAGTACATTTCAATAGATGAAAACCTCAATGGAAGAGAACCCCTGGAGATTCCCAGTGTTTGATCCATGTGAGTCAGCACTGGATCCTGGGGGTCAGATCACATGCTGAATAGGCTTTTCGGAAGTCTTGTTCTAGCTAGTGGCGGCCGGTCGTCCGACCCTGCTTGACCAGCAGACAAAGGGAAGGCCAGTATCCACAATTGGGGTGGGGGCGTTCTTTTCTCCTCCAGTGGAAAGTCCTGTCCTGAATAGGGTCTGGCAGGCTGAATTGCGTTCCACGTCGATTTTGAGAGTGAAGACCCGCTGGGGTCAGGGTTCAGCGGCATTTGACGCCGGCTATGGGAAAAGGCGTGCACAGTGCCCACACAACCTGCCAACTGCCCTCTCACCCAAAGTGCCCCTTAACCTCCCATGGGGACAGACCACCGGCCCAGGAATGACAGGACGAGAAAGGCTGTATGGGTGGGAAAAGGAAAGAAAGTGGAGATCAAGGTGGGCGGGAAGAGTGCACTGGCAGGAAAGACAAAGATGTAAGAGAGATAAACCTTCAAAGAAATCAGGAGATTCTAAGTAACTTCACATATTGCGCTTCCAAGGTCTCACGCATTCTCAAGAGGGTAATTATGCATCTTGACTGATTTTCCAACCCTTGCCTCCCAGGCCAGGATGGAGCAAACACTTGGTACAGGTCTGTAAGATCTCTTATGACACTAAGAGCATGCAGTTCTTTCTCGTAATCAATCACAGACTACACATGAAAACAGAAGTTGATAGGCACTGTGGAAGTGTCTGTCACAGGATCTTTTATTATCTATATTTACAAGCTGAACCATCTGAAGACACAATGTTCTTTTTCTCAGCTGTGAGTGGGGGGAGACTTAGGGAGAATGTGTAGAAATGCCAAACACAAAAAAATCCCACAAAACAGGTCGTCTATTCTGTGTTTTCAGGTGCTTAGTAAACGTCTTCGTAACCCTTGAACTTTTTAACTTGTCGCAACCACGAAATTCAACATAATTTATTGTATATTTATATGACAGATCAACATAAAAATGCCTTTCCTGAAGACCGACAGTTTTATTTATTCTTATTCTTATTTGTAAACTCACTCAGGTTGGATTAAGAACATCTGAGAAGAGGGATTCTCAAGTTCTGCGACACACTCCAAGAACGGTCCAGTCAAAGTCCAAGCATAAATCCAACAAAAACACGAACATGCTCTGATCTAAGCCTTTCCATTAGGTTTTCTATGACCCAGTTTTTAGATCCAACTCTATCAAATCCACTTTTACTATACCTCCCGAAGATAGGCATCCACAACCACCACTATGTTTCAACATGGGGACAGTGGACAACATTCATTTTAATTGTAATAATAAAATTTCAGCCTCATAATTATTGCAGTTCAAAAATAAAAGCAATTGTAAATTTCCATGTTTATAAACTGAAATTGGGGTTAGTTTCTGTTTTTGACCAATGGGAATCTATCAAATATGTATGAGAGTCAGATTACTGTGACAACAATGCTGCTATCACAAACAAACAAATAGATTCATCCACCCGAGTTGTGGATCTCTGCAGCTCTTCCAGAATTACAACGTGTCACTTGGCTGCTTCTTTTAATAATCCTCTCCCTACCTGGCCAGCCAGGTTAGCCGTAATTTTCCTATGATGAGATGATGCAATCATGCATTACTTTGTCTTGGACATAAAATTGAAGTGTATAAAAAACTTCCAGGGTAATAATTCTAATAGTAATTCTAGGTTCTTGCAGCATAATCCCCATTTAAAGAATAATGAGGACATGATCATTAAGCTGGACTCTGGGATCTCCAACATGCAAAGTGCATAAACCATAAACTGTTGTGCTGAAACAAAACTGCAACAGTTCTGATAAATTACTCTCACGTGTGTGGGAAGAAAAAAAAACCCTAAACCTGTTGAATCTTTGACAAACCTAACCCTCGGGACTTCCCCCAAAAAAGGTTAGACAGTGCTCAGACAAACTGTTCTAGGTTACCTTATTAAATTATTCAACTTCGCAAAGAGGAGCAATGCTCCAAGACTGAAGGGCAGACTGTCGCTTAAACAGCTTAATTGTTAAAGTCAAGTGTTCTGTTGGAAAACCAAGCTGTCAACGCTGCCTTTAACAGGCAGAAGAGAGTCATCTAACTGCACATGGTGGGGCCACAGGCTCGCTGGAGACACCTCTTAAAAAACTATCACGCGCTGCTTTACATGGAATGTCACACTTCAGGGTGCCATACAGTTCACCTAATCAACTGACAGCAGGCAACAGCAAACACGCTCACAGACAGTACCGGATATTCCACAGCTTGTGCATAATGACTACAAACATGTCGGCGTCTGATAAGGTGCTTCATTTAGAGCACGCTCTGGAGTTTTGGAGAGCTTCTCAAACATGAAAGTGCTGCCCTGGAAACTCATTTCTACTTCCACCCAGTTCCAGTTCCTACTGTAAGGAATTGCTTGTATTTTTCTCAAAATATA
The DNA here is from genome assembly GCA_903067075.1 of Micropoecilia bifurca. Taxonomy (NCBI): domain Eukaryota; kingdom Metazoa; phylum Chordata; class Actinopteri; order Cyprinodontiformes; family Poeciliidae; genus Micropoecilia; species Micropoecilia bifurca. Next base: position 11,050 of record CAEGAF010192232.1, on the reverse strand, counting down.
ACACAAATCACATTCATCATAAGTACCTAAAGTACAAACAGGAAGATAAAAATTACTCATAAAACTGAACATCAAAAGGAAGGCAAGGAGCAGAATGGGAAGTTCACACTTGAACTAGCACTTATACTATACATATCTAGAGGAAAGGAATGCCCTTACTTAAAAAGCCAACACCTTGTAAAGAGGAAAAGAGGCCCTGGGTGAATTTGTTTAGCTTGTCAGGCATGAGATGCTTCACATATATCCTAAGAGTGCAAACATATTTGTTTTTATTTGTTTTGAGGATTAAATTATAATCGGGGTTTTTACATATTTTTATTATAAAATATTAAACCATCTACAATCACAATTTTAAAGAGGTGTATTTTACTTTATTGTGTACATGGTTGAGAATCAGTGTAATCTGATCTGAATTTTAAAACGTAGTAAAACAATTTTTGTTCACAAAAGCCACCTGTTATAGATCAAACCGTGGATTTTCATTAGATAATAAAAAATATCATGAACTTGATAACAGCTTCATAATCTCTACGTAACAAAACCCTAGAACACTTTGTTCTAACTTCCTTATGCTTAGGAAATTATACAATTGTCACCTTTTTGTTTTGTGAATAGTTTTACATTGAATCCCTATCTTGAGATAAGAACTTTAACTTAATGTCTTAGTTACCTTATGATAACATATCACAGCCTGTTAATTTGTGTATTTAAACCAAGATTTCTTAATATATTCAAATTCACATTTGATATATGTGACCATGGTCAGGCTGAAATATTAACCACAGATTTATTTACTGTAGTTTTCCAGAAAATATCAGCCTATTAAAAATATATATTCAATACATGCCCTTAATACTGTGTGGGTGCTACCTTTGCACAAATTACTGAATCAGTGAAAGTGATCATTCTGCTGCTTTCAAGTTCATCAGTCCATCCTAGGTTTTATGAGTCAAGAGAATTCACTGGGATATTTGGTCATTATGTCAGGTATTGGTACTTCTGGGAGTTTGGATATTTGCCAGGTTCTGATAGAAACTTCACACTAGACATCAAACAACTTGGATTCTGAGCCTCAGCTGCTTCTTCAGACTTAAACACCTTAATTTTTCATATGAAATGCAAAATTCTGATATTGTCTCTTGTTCAGAGGTGGCTTTGCACAAGGAATGTGACACATGTAGCCAATGTCCTTGATATGCCTGTGCACTACCTCCTTAATCACTTAATAAAGCCTCAGTCCAAACTTGGTTTTATAACGAGCTAGGCTTGAAAATCCACTTAAAGTTGAGTTTGTGTTGTTGCTTGTGGACCGTTTTTTCTGGCACAATTTTTCGTTCCACTTAACTTTCCGCTATTATGCTTGTTGATGCAATGATCTTTGCTTGCTTATCCCAGACGCTACCAGTAACTCTCTGTAGAACTGATAATATAATATTTTATTAAAAACTATTTGTTTTATTTATTTTATGAAATACTCACATTTTCCAAGAAACTGAATTTCAGATTTTCATTAGTTCTAAGCTACATGAAAAATAAATGCTTCAAATATGTCTCTTTGTAATGAATCAATAAAAGATTTAAGTTTCACTTTTTGAATTTAGCTACTGTACTCCTCTGCGACATTCTACCTGCACGTTTTCCTTTTGGATTGGGGTCAATATACATACAGAATGCGGTCATGGAGCAATTTAGCACTTGAGCTCAGCAAGGGCACATGCTCCTCGTCCACTTTTCATCTGTGGCCAGCAACTCACAAGTCTGGCGTTAGCGAGGGGAGCTGGGGTGGAGAGGGCTGGTATGCTGACCAGCTTCAGTCTAGACGGCTCAATACGCAGTTGACTTTTTAAACCCGCTTGTCTGGAAAGAGAGCAGACGTGAGGTAAGGGGTGGGGGGCGAGCAGCAACAGAGAAGTGGCAGTGGTGTATTTTGCCCGCCGTAGCCACTGGCAGGGTAGATTTGTTCCGAGTGAGCAAAGAGAGGAAAGATAACACGAAAATGGAGTGCATGAGCAAAAACGATGGGATAGGAAAAAAAATACAATAAAGAAAGGGAGAACAGGAGGAGACAGCAGGAGAGGGTGTTGGAGAGAGCTATCGGAGGCACTGGCTGTGGCTCCATTGTCAAGGTCAGTGAGCTGCGGAGCCCCCTCCACGCCCCTGTCTGCTCTCTTGCTGTTCATCCCCTTTTCTCCAGCACAGCACCTCCATCACTCATCTAGCCAGTCGGCATACACAGAGGAAATATGATCTAAGTGATAGCAACACTATTCCACATACAGCTGAAATGAGATATTTACATACACACTGTATTTAAAGACACACAACCTCCTTTTTCTCTCTATGCGACCAAACTTTTCCAGGATTAGGTAAAATTAATTTATTCGCAGCAAATTTAAAAACACTCAGGGATAGAATTAGGTTACATACACTGAAATTACAAAGCTTTTTAAACGATTTGGGAAAGCCTAAAAAATGAAGTTATGGCTTAACTTACAGCCTCCAGTTTTTTAGAAGTTCAGGTATGTTCCTGCTCAGTGAATGAGAGGTTCAGTGTCTCAGAAATGACAAGGTAAAACTGTCATTATCCTCAAGTAAATAAATCATGAAGGAGCCATTACTTCAAAAGCAACACTAAAGTGCAGCATAGAGTTTCCAAATGGACCCTGGGAACACTATTCCAGTTGTGAAGTATGGGGGACAAGCAAGCATAGTCTGATTTAATGTCAGACATTGAGTGAAAAATGCCTTTTTAAATTATATGTAAATATGTGGTTTCAACTGTAGATTTCATGTTAGTGGGAAGGATGATATCTGTATTTAATGGGCAACCACATAGCTGTTTAATGGACAAAACACACCAGTGCTTACACACATTAATGCAAACACTGTGGTCTCTTTGAAGATGCCGTATTTATTTGAATGTTACAGCTGGACGTCAGAGTTTAGGACCCATTTATCTTCATTTGGCACCCTTAAGAAAGCCTTTATTAGGACATTTGTAGAGTTTAAAATGTTTGTTTGAAATGCTTGCTGCAATTCAGTTGCAGTATTCATTAGTCACAGCCCTTGCCGGTCGAACCGAATAAAATTATTTGACAAAGCACAATGACCTCATCCTTATAAGACTGGCAAAGAGCCTCTGTTGAATATTTCTTAATTATTTTCCTGCAGAGAAAAAAAGAAATACGATTCTGGCTCACTTTTACTTTTGCAGCATTATTACTTATCTCTGAAGGGAAAAGCATTTAACAAACCTGCAGCATTCTGTTACTGATTGTCTGTAATTAAATTTAGATGAAAAGATGGAGGCAGGCCATACCTAACAGAACGGCCTTGCAGTGATTAAGCACTGACCACAGCTTATTCCGGCGATGAGGTATGTGAAATACAAAGGGCGAGCCAACACTACGCTGACACGCTGTGCAGCGTTAAGCATAGCTTCGCTTTTGTCATGAGTATCAGTGATTAGATGAGCTGAGCAATCAGGCCCCCCTCTGGGCGCGTTAATATCACCAGACCTGCCTTGTTCCAAAAAGAAAAAACGGAAACGGAAACAGGAATAAGGACGCCCGTCTTTACACGCCACAATGACTTGTGAAGTAAAGTTTTCTCTTTTTATGAAACTTTATGAGAGCCATATCAGAGACACCTGTCAGATAGCAGTAAAAATTGAGAACCTGATGGACAGCAGACGTCCATAGACACCACCCACAGCATTTTATGTCTCTGGACACAAAATAATTTGGTCATCAATAGCTTTGTGAACCGTCCAAACTTCAGCTCTTTAAAGTTCACATGCAATTACTTTTGAATAGGCTGATGGCTTCATATTTAACTCTGCAATACTTTGTTCCAGAAAGGAGTTCAATGTTTTTAAATAGTCCAGGTTCTGTGACTACTCTGTGGTTCATTCAGAAGAAGCCTTTTCAACCTAAGTGGTGTTTCTTTATTTGTTTTAAAAAGGAAAGGCTTCACCAAGCATGTGAAGAACTCTAACATCTCACATGTTAACCTGGTCTGTGAAACTTCTTGAGCTAACATTTCCCTGATTGACAACCTTGCTAATAGTTTCCCATTATTATTGCTTCAAATGCATTGGTCAAATTACTTTTACCTATTTCATCACATTGAGTTAGACCTTTCTACAGCACCACAGCTTAAGAAATAAAGCTCGATTGATTGCTCATGTTTGTCTTTTTTGCTGTATGTTCAATCCCAGCAAACTGATAAAAAAACAAACACTTGCTTTACAGAGGTAGTCTCTAAAATCCTAAAGAAACAGGGAATGGATATTAAATTTTTCCGCACGTATCATCTCCATTTTGGCTTCAACTCTATTTTCCCCACTGGATGGAATAAGTTATTGATGTTTTTGACCAGCCACCAAACATAAATTCTCAGAAAAGCAACAGATAGAAATCTCTTTTTACCTTAAAACACCTGCAACTTGCAAATTAATCCTAACATCCCCATTCCTCTCTCCATGTGTGCAACTTAGCATTTTACCAGGAGCACATAAAGTTCTTTCATAAATCCTCAAATAGACTTTAAAAGGACTACAGAGGCTGCCATGCACAGCATTTGTTATAAAAAGGTTAACGGAGCAGAGAATGTGCCAAAACACAAGTGATATCCAACTTTCATCCTGATAATTATTCCAAATGAGTTGGCAATATTTGGATATTTCCACTCAGTAATGACGCAAGTCAACGGCAATGCAAGGGGTGATCTTAACAAGTTAGTTAGAGCCATTTGGTATTGCAGTTGCTCACACTCTGCTGCTTCTTTCTCTAGGCTCACTGATTGGCTCGTACCTGTGCCTCATCTTCAACACAGCCAATCAGCATCTACTGGGTAATTCAGAGCCACCAGCGTCAGAGGCTACAATGACACACAGGCACCATGTGCCAGACGTTTGACGAAAGTTTCAGACACTGGGCGCCACATGAGTCACTGAGCACAGCCACCGCCCATGTGCCAGGACCTGCGAGTTCACCATGTGTGAAAATGTGACAGAGGACAGTGGTTGACTAGCCACTTCCGTCCTGGACGCTGCCCAGCGCAGTTTGAACAAAAGTTAAGATGGCATATTCTGAAAAGGCAAATGACTGCAGTGGACAATGAAAATAGAGAAATACTTAGAGGAAATGATTAATCTAAAATCTTTGGAATATTGTTGACATAAATGTCACTTTTGTCTCGACAAAAATACTTTTTATTGCTCTGTGTGTAAGAATCACAGGGGTGAATTCATTTTTGTCCCCAGGGATATGTTAAATATGATTATCAAAAATGATTTTAGTTGTTTAAAACAACAACTTGCAGAAAACAAGTTAGTTTTGGCAGACCTAAAAATTGGTTCTGGAGGCGTAGCAGTAGCCACACAGTTTTAATAGGTTTTATAAATTACACAAGTCTGAATGTTTTAAGGTTAATACATCTTGATGTTGGTTGGTCTTGTGTTGAATTCAATGGAACAATCAATGTAGACCAATCAACCTTGTCTGGCTATAACTACAGGACTCTGTGCGATTAAGTATAAATCTAAACTACCGTATGCAGCAGATTAGAACAGAGAGCAAGACTCAACGTATGGTTAATTTGCCAAGTTGTGCAGCAAAAGAATCTTAGAGCAATTCTGAACTGGCCATTTTTTTTTACAAACTAAATAATGGCCAAAATAAAAAGGTGAAGTAGTTGTAACTTTAAAGTGACCATCTGGATGCAGGAACACAGAGTTCTTGTGTGGAGGGAGAACATGCTGCATCTTGGAAAGATTTGTCATATTTCAAACAAAACATCAATTGTTTTGCCAACTTTGTCTATTACTGCAACAGATACAGATACATTCCAGCCATAAATCCTTTTATTATCAATACATTTGCTGAGCTAATATCTCCAAAGGTTTAGACCATGGTTCCTCACACCCAGGCCTCAACGGTCGATGTTCTGCAACTTTAGATGTATCCCTGGTCCAACACAGCTAAATGAAATGGCTGAATTACCTCCTGAGTACGTGGTGACATCCTCTTGAGTCCTGCTAATAACCTGATTATTTGACTCAGGTGTGTTGAGGCAAAGATACATCTAAATGTTGAAGAACACTCTATCTAAAGGCTTTGATTTGAAGATCCCTGGTTTAGACCATCTGGCATTTGGTCTACGCAATGTAGCACATTGCTTTAGACCTTATAGTATTTTCTGCACTATAAGGCGCACCTAAAAACCTTCAATTTCCTCAAAAGCCGACAGTGCGCATTATAATCCGGTGCTCCTTATATATGGACCAACATTGACCCACAACAGGTCTAGCAACTACGGTAAGCAGCCGACGACTTCATTTTCACCCGTAGAAGAAGAAGTGAGTGGTGCATGCTGGGATAGTTGTCAGAATGCTGGTTTGTTAATAAAGTTTGACTGACCTATCTACCTACCGACCGTCTAGGATCAGGCCGTCTGCAGGTCATTTAGCACCACATTGTGCCTGTGCGTCATTGTGGCCTCTCCACAAACATGCTGTGCGCGAACGGAGAAGGATCTCCTCACCGACCGGAGTCAAACTGTTTTGTTGATATTCACTTTAGTGCAGCTCCATCCAGTGGATGCATAATGTAACTCCAGCCTCTACTGTAGCATCTATTCTATGCGCCTTATAATGTGGTGTGCCTTATATATGAAAAAATGTTTTAATATAGGCCATTCATTGACTTATAATCCGGTAAAAATACGGTAACATTAACATTAATTGACAATATTAATAACTCTTAATTGATATTAATATATTAATTTAATTCATATTAAAAACTAATTTAGTTAATATTATTAATGCTTACATTTTGTAAAGTTTTTTTTTTAATTTAACCAACTCAGTTGCACATTCCCCCAGAATGGAGTATTTTTATATCTATACAGTATTTACATTGAGGTTTTATTTTATTCTTTACCCTGTTTTTTATGTGATATAATATGTTTGTCTGTGTCTGTTTTTCCTGTTATCACGTTGCCGCTGTTACACACAGATTTTCCCATTGTGGGAGAATAAAGGATTCAATTCTAAAGAAAAAACACCTGGCGCGACTATTCTACTAAATTATATAGCCTCAAAAATAATGATAAACCAAAGGAAGCAAAGCATAACTTATACTTTTAATTCATTTGTTTATTTTTGTGGCTGAGGATGTATAATTAGAGAGGAAGATGATCCACCAGGGGAACGGGGGGAAATCCCAAATAAAATGCAAGTGATTCTGTCATCGTGTCAGTGGAGATGTTTTTGGTTGAGAAATGAGTCCATGAAGTATTTAATAGAGGTGACGACATCTCTCTCAGAGAAGAAGCTGCCGGTTAACGGTAACATTATATTTTGTTGTGCAACATTTACAGTATCTAATAGCAGAGGAAAAGGTGAGAGCCTTGAGAGAACACACGTCTGTAATTCTACCAGCAAATTAGCTATGAGTCATTAAGCCGAGCCATTCTCACAGGAAAGTAAATATTTTTCAAAAAGAAATGGAAAAAAGTCCAATCAATAAGGAAATAGTAAGTTTTGCTGAGCGGGCACCATGGCGGTACTGGACGTTCTGAAACTTGACAGTGGCTTATTTATTGTCTGGCTGCTTTTTGTAACCTTTCATTTTTCCTTTTTTAAGACTCTGGGTGTGTTGTCTGCATGAAAATACTACAGGGCTATCACCTGCACCATTCAACTGTAAGAGACACAACAATGCTGAAAATATATATGACTCTGATGGATAATTTGTGGGTAAGAGACTCCAGTTGAGGTGTGAGTGTTGCTGTTTGGTGTGAATGTCAGGCACACAATAAAAATCCCTCAACACAGATTTATCACTTCAAAAGGCCTCAATTACAAGGGATTATCATGACCTTTCCGCTAAGCATCCCAGATTTCAGTGATAATTGTGAGAGGTGGAATGCCATCCTCTCTATTGTCAGGGACTGGCAGCTCATCTCCACAGGTGAGAAACGGATGCCAAGTTTCCACAGGCTAGGATTATCAAACAAAAAAGGAAACAATATAAATTTTAAATGGCTGATACCCCTGTCTGCACAACAGACGTATAAGTAGTCATTTAGAGGAAACAGGAAGGACAACAAAAAAAAGGCTTTAATTGTCTTGCTTTCTGGGAAAATGGGATCATCGGGTCTTTTCACAAAATATCAGAAACGTACAATGCTTGTACTTTAAATCTACACCCACATCTTTAGAGAACTGGTCAGCATCAGACATCAGGGGGAATTTATTTATCTCACTGACAGACAAACAACTATGTAGCACAGAGACAATTCTCTCAGAGCACGTCAACACTAAGAAGTGAAAATGCAGCAAAGAGCAAACTCTAAGCCACCTCCCGGCAAGCGAGGGTCAATCTGGTCACGTCACATCAGAGACTATTACCACTTCTCCATTAGCTCCCATTAGGAATAAGGGGGCTTAGTCACATCCCTAGACATTTTGTTGATTCTCTGAAGGACGGCTGTTTCAACTCAAGCAGTAATGACCTAACTTTAAGACATAATTCAACTCTAAACCAGCACATCTTTAAGTTTTTATTTTTTTTCATCTTCAGACACCAGGAAAAGCACAAACATGGAGGTCATGCACAAAAAAATCCATAACGTTACCATATTTCGCTGTCAAGTTAGGTGCTATTTTATACAATCCAAATCATTCTTTCAACTGGGTTTCAAAGTTGTTTAAAAAAATTAAAACTCACTTTTTTGTCTCATCAAGAGCAATGTGCTGGTCATCTCCCATTAAGTTCACTTTGACACTGATGTACCTCAACCTCCGAGTTCATCTTTAACTTCTTAAGAGGTTATTCTGGGATCTGTGGTTACTATTTATACTATTCTCTTCAATTTCTGATCAATTTTCCTTTTGTTGCCGTAACCATAAAGGTTATCTACAGTCCCATGAACTTTTCAATAATATGTTCAGCTGTTGTTACAGGAGCACCAAGCTGCTTGGAGATGGCCCTATAGATTTTAAATTTAACATGATCATCTATAATTTATTTCTAATCTTCTGGGACAACTTTCTCCTTTGCTTCATGTGGTCCATGTTCAGAGTGGTACACACCACGTCAAACAGTTCAAGGTGCTTTACATCATAAAAACACAAAAATACAAAGTCAGAATACTTGAAACATTACATTTTGTCAAGTGTCGTTACACATCAAAATTTTGATGTTTTATAACGTTTCAAATGATACTCTAAACAGATAGGTTTTTGGTCTAGATTTAAAGGCACTCAGTGTTTCAGCTGTTTTGCAGATTTCTGGAAGTTTGTTCCAGATTTGTGGTGCACAGAAGCTGAATATTGCTTCTCCATGTTTTTTTCCTGATTCTGGCAATGCAGAGCACACCAGAACCAGAAGACCCAAGAGTCTGGAAGGTTGATACAACAACAGAAGCAGATCTTTAATGTACTGTGGTGTTAAGCTGGTCAGTGAGTTATAAGCTAACAGTATTTTAAAGTCTATTATTTGAGCTACAGGGAGCCAGTGTAGGGACTTCAGAACTGGGGTGATGTGCTCTATTTTCCTGGTTTTAGTGAGCATTCGAACAGCAGCATTCTGGATTAGCTGCAGCTGGCAGATTGATTTTTTTAGGAAGACATGTAAAGATACTGTTGGAATTTATGTTTCTGCTTACCAATGTCGCAAACAAAGAAGAAAGCACCTACATGTTCCCAAAAGGATCCAGTTATATGCACAAAGACAGTAAGATTTGCTAAAATAAAAAGAGCATCCCAATCCTAAAAAAGCCAAAAAAAACCAACACTCACTTGGTCTGACTATAAAAGTGACCAAATATGGTCAATATAAAGAAGTTAAATGACTGAGAAAATACATAATTTTACTCTACTTTACACTTTTATGAACAATCTGTCAGTTCAATAATATCTGGAAGTGAGTTCATCGTATAAATAAACAACTTTTTCTGTAATGTTTCCCTCATGATAATTAACAGCAGCAATCACTTTGTTCAGCCCCCTCTATGTATGAGCCAAATAATTATATATATTAGTAATTTAACGCCTTTTATCAACCACATGTTTATCATTAACTTGAGGTAGTAAGTCCAAATGTGTCAGATGGTGTCCTTGGAACAACATCATGACACATCACTGATGCATTACTGTGGTGAAGTAAAGCAAAACACATTGATAATGTGGATAAGATTTTACTGAGGTTATTCACTGCTGCTTTGTTTTACACAGTTGGCCTAAAAAAGGATTCTATAAATGCAGTTTTCCAGTGAAAAACATGGCAGCAGGGCAGAAAAATACTGGTCAGAACTGGAGCAGAAATAGCAACATCTCCTAAACTGTTGCCAGAGTTTTCTTTTTTTACACATATAAATGTGGTAACACTTTATTTGAAGGTGTTACCACATATTACCACAAAGGTGAAGTTTACCGTTTAAACTTTACCTTTAATAACATAAAGTTACCTAATTTTTAAAGTGCAATCAGTAATACTTTTATAACAAATTTATATTAGTATATTATATTAGTTTCTTGGTTAATGTCAAGTGTCAATAATGTCAACTTTGTATTAAAAGTGCCATAATTTACCGAATGATGCTTTATGACAACAGTCATAAATATTCATGAAGGCTTATTCATGTTCATGACAGGTGTTATGTCATGTTTATGACCGATTTGAGAGTATTTAATAGCATAGTTCAAGCTGAAGGTCTTTTTTTTTTTTTAATTTGGAACCAAAAAGGAAAGAGTGGCAACTGCTAACATTTAGGATTTTCAACATAATTAGATGTGTAAGAAATAAATCTCAATATTCAAAACTTTGACAGTTTGTTTCTGTAGCTTTTTGTTTGGCACTAGATTATAAATTAGGTCGATATTTGCATGAATGAGAACTTCTGAGTTTCAGATGTAACCTCCTGTGGGCTCCTATATTCTACTTTGAAATGGCCCTACTGTCAGGATCTGTGTTTTTCTGTGTTTATTTTTGAGTTTTCTGTGTAGTCCTGTTCCCTGTGAGTCCTGTCTCTGCGTCTTCCC
>CAEGAF010192219.1:0-28550 GCA_903067075.1 Micropoecilia bifurca | reverse complement strand
TATTTGTATGGCATTAAAAGGATCTGGAACTTTTGTTTTTCCACTGAAAGCTCTGGTTTGCACATTAAATGCCATGTTGGTGAAGTTTTATGGATGTTGCTCTGATGTCCCATTGTCCTGAAGGCAGCGCAGAGCTGCACCACCAGAAACCAACAGAAACACTGAAAAGAAGAAGAGCTACGATTAATGTAGTTACAGTTCTATCCATGTTTTAATGTTCCAGAGCTCAGTTGGTTTGCAAATAGATCAAAGTTTAAACTGGCATGTTGTTCATCTTTTATCTGGTCATTTTGTGGAATATTTAACAACTAGAAAATGGCAAAGAACAAAAATATTTTATCCACTCTGATTGGCTGCTGTTAGGCCTACAAATTTTAACTTGAATGTTTATTGCATTTTTCTTAGACATCTGTGAAAATAATTTCTATTCCCATGACTTTTTTGTTCACTGGTAAATTATTTTTGATGATAAATACAGAAGCATGCATAAAAATGAAAACATCTACAACAGTGATAGTAATATCAATGATAAAATAATGGTCAGTGCAAAGTAGCCTGCAAATTCTTTGGTGGAGGGTGGTGGGCTGAAAAAGGTTGGGAAACACTGCTTTAGATCATTAATCAGTCTTATATTAATCAGTATTGATGTGATTTTCTTGTCTATGCTAAAACTTTTTGACTGCTGTGTTGAATACTTTTGACACCAATTATCTGTGTTCCAAGAAGAACTGATCGTTCCCTCCAACCTTAGGAGACATCGCTCTCAAGGAAAAGGGCTAGACGACCTGTGTGCAGATAGAGCTTGTCATCGGTCTCTTGCTGTTTATCTTTTACATTCCTCCCTTTCCTAAATAAAAGGATGTCAGAGGGCAGAACGCTCAGTGAACACTTTGCTGAAACTTCTCCTTTTGCTAACGTTTGGCCATAAAATTCATATATGTTGTCTGTGGTTCTTTACGTAGGTTCAGAAAAATACCTATCAACCTATAACAAGATGCCAGGAATAATTAAACATACTAGAATAATTGAAAAAAAGACTATACTAAAGTAAAATAGAAACAAGGCTGATGTAGTCAAAATATTAAACTAAAATAATAGTAATGGAACTAGAATGAAATAATCAAAATACCAAAACAAACCCAGATCCTAACACATAGAATCACTATCTTTCCTTTCAGCTCCTCTGGACAAATCAGTTTATGGAGTAGATCACTTTGCAGGTCACTCATGGTTGTTGGATAAACAGAAAATTAAAATCAAATCTCTAAAATAAGAAAATGCTGAAGTTATGTTTTTACTTTTGACCTAAATTCCCACATTTCTGTCAGCTGTGTGAATTTCCACTAAACAAAAGAAACTATGACTGAACAACTTTGTCTGATATGATAACCAGATGCTGTTATTCCAGAATAAATCTACCACTAAATATTTAATAATAATAATAATAATAATAATAATAATAATAATAATAATAATAATAATAATAATAATAATAATAATGTTAATTTATTAGAGCAAAGCTGCAGTTTGTCCTACCTGCTGAAGGTGGAATCGATACTGTCATCTAACAGGTGAAGACCAGCAGCCTTATTTATAAACCTTGAATCATGTTGCTTCATGGGCGACATGCCTCAACAGGAAACAAACAAGTGATAGAGAAGCTTTCACTTGTTTGTGAAAGTTTACAGATACACTAAACCAGCAGATTTACAGCTGGTTTAGTGTATCTGTTTTATTTCTATCTCTGTCTTCTTCACATCACAACGAATTATAACTGAGTTTTATTCGAGGTAATCATGATAACATCATCTTACATATCAACAAATGAATTGAAAACACACCCCTGACCTGGTTTGGCAGGAATCTTCCGGACATTATAACAGCGTCTGATTCTTCCTGTAAATCAGCTGACTTGCTGTGACTCAGCAGCTCTCCACATGTTTTACATGAAACCAGCAGAAACACAGCAGCTGCTTCACAGGCTCCTGGTAGCCTTTCTTTTAAATGTGCAAACCCTGAACTGATGCATGAATCAGTAAATATAAAGATTATGTTAAAGTCTGAACCAAGAAATACTTTAGACATGAGAGCCATGAGGAGAAACACATGTCTACCATCATGTAGGTCTTCCAGCAGGCACTGAGGACAATCTAACCTCTTTAAATATTTATTTCATCTTTTTCTTTTTGAAAATTATCTGAATCAAAGTCCAAAGTAAAGTTCTTGAGGAAAAGCTGGTTTGGCTTCTGGTCAACCTGATAAACTAAATTATTCAACTCTCAGTTTATCCTGCAGCAGCTTCATTTATACTCTGACAGCAACATTTTCAACTGGAAACCAGAATCTGTGCTGCAGTAAATCTATGAGTTTATTGCACAAAGAAAAACTGAAGATTAAATATTTTTCTCTGAAATTGTATCTGTTCAGTAATCAGTCAGCAAAAAGTGAAAGGGAAAGTTTGAAGCAAAAATCCCCTGGAATTCCAGTTTACACCTATCATGTCTTGACACAACACTTGTTATGAATTGGCGCTACATAATAAAAATGAACAGAATTGCATCTACAGCTCACAAGTCTTCAGTATTTCCTTCTAAATGTTCAGACTTTCATTCAGTCTTAACAGATACTGAAAATTTACTATGATTTATGCATCAATTCCGGGTTTGTACATTTAAAGTAGAGCCAACCAGGTACATGTGAAGCAGCTGCTGTTTCTGCTGCAGGATTTAAATTTATGTAAAACGTGGAGAGCAGCTGAGTTACAGTAAATCAGCTGATTGGCATGAAGAATCAGTCGCTGTTATAAAGTCTGGCAGAGATTCCTGGACCAACATGTTTAGAGGTGTTTTCATATCACCTTTTGTCATGCATGTTGATTCTGATCTGGGTTCAATGAATAAAAATTCATTCTACCTCAGTGTGACATCAAGAGTACAGAGACAGAAAACAAACAGACTAAACTCAATCTGATGTTAATAAATAGTTTATTTCTGTTTGCTGAGTTTCTACCAGATTTTACCTGAGGCCAGCCTCACAGAGCAGATCCTGCTGCAGGTTTTGGCAAAACTCTGGTGTTTATTATGATCAACAAACTTTAAAACCTTGGTAACCTCTGTGTGCTGCTGCCAGTCTTGGTGAGGATTATTTTACAAAAGAGATTTCTAATCTCAATGGGATTTTCTTGTTGAAATTAAGGTTAAATAGAATAAATGAATAAAACCCGGACATTGCTAAACTGTACTCCCAAATTTTCACTTATGGAGCTGATAGGGAAAGTTCAAGCTGGAAGACTCCGCCCCCTCTGTTCGCCCATCGGCATCATGCTCATCTCTGACCTCAGCACTGGACCTCACCCAGTGCGTCCAATCATCAATCAGGCTCTGCTTAAAGGGATCCACACCTAAGCCATCAGCCGGTTCCCAGCTGCGTTCAACCCACCACCGCCACTTCTCCACCCGCATCCTTCAGCTCTCCAGGACAGCAACCTTTCCTGACCTCCACCACCAGTGCTGGGCCAGGGGGAGAGCATCCCTAATCGGTTATTGGGATGTTCATTGAGTTCACCTCAAATCTCAGCTCAAATCAGCTGCCGCGGTCCAAGGGCCAAAAAACTGTTCATTCCTGTCATTAAATCTTTTAATTGCTCCTTTTTCTCCATCTGAGTCTTTTCAAATTGAAAAGACTCAAATGCTGTTTGTTTCATGTTGAGGCATGTTGCCCATGACACAATATGATTAAAGGTTTCTGAATAAGGCTGCTGGTCTTTTACCTGTTAGATGACATCGATTTCACCTGCAATAAGTAGGACAAACTGCAGCTTTGCTCTAATAAATTAACATTATTATTATTAAATATTTAGCAGTAGATTTATTCTGAACCAACAGCATCTGGTTATTATATCAGACAAAGTTGTTCAGTCATAGAGTTTCTGTTGTTTAGTGGAAAGTCACACAGCTGACAGAAATATGGGAATTTAGGTCAAAAGTAAAAAAAACATAACTTCAGCATTTTTCTTAATTTAGAGATTTGATTTTAATTTTCTGTACATCCAACAAGCATGAGTGACCTGGAAAGTGATCTACTCCATAAACTGATTCGTCCAGAGGAGCTGAAAGGAAAGCTAGTGATTCTGTGTGTTAATGTTAGAGTCTTGGGTTGTTTTGGTATTTTGATTATTTCAACCTGGTTGTACCTGCGTCTGAGATGTTTGGTGAGGTGCACCAAACATCATGACTTTTTATCAGGTTTCAGAGTTTTAATCTAAGCCTAATGTAATGGATTTCATAGATCAATATATTACTATAATTATTTTTAAAACGCAAAATGATGAAGTGACATTTGAGTGAAGAAAAACAATAAGGAATAAATAATTGACACTAATAAAAACTGCATTTCTGCATATCGAAGTAATGTCTGCATAATCAAAACAAACAAATAAAGCCAAACATATGCATCATATGCATATGCATAAATATAACCAATCATCTGCAGCTTATGCAGTTTGTTGCCTGTTGCTGTAAATTGAAAGACTTACTGCAATCAGATGAATTTTCTGATTATTCGATGTCCTGAATTTGAGTTTTGATTCTTTTTTGATTGGATTCAGTTAGACTGTTTTTGCTTTAATGTAAATATGACTGAAGCTAAATGTTTTCATTATGACTAAATAAATAAAACTGGAGGTAAATTTCCTTTGCAGTCTAAGACCACTGGATGGCAGTGCAGTAAACATTTATAGAAGCTGAACAGAAAGTGGAATAACATGAATGTGATTAATATTTTCTATAATTAATAAAATGAAACCCGTTGAGATGGACCTGAAGCTTTAGACCAATACATCTACTTCATAAATCCAGAGATGTTCTGGTTTATTTTCTCAGGAGCCATTTTGTCTCAGAGTTCAACCGAACATGGCTTTGAAAGCTTTGGCCAGCCTCTCATGTACTGGGGTTTCTGCACTGCTTCCTGTTCCTTTGAAGAACTTTCTCACTGAAGATATTATAGACTGGAACGTGGAGGCCAACATCTTCTCAGCTGAGGTCATTCCTGTGAAGTCGATGGTGCAGGCGTACTGCTGCTTCAGAGCTTCTTCATCTAGTTTCATTACTCTAGATAGTTTCCCCAGACAGACGGTGAGGTGAAGTGTGGCCTCAAACCTGGAGAACATGAGCACCAGTGACAGAGCCAAGGTGACCACAAGGAGAGGAATATCTTCATCATCATCATCATCATCATCATCATCATCATCATCATCATCATCATCATCATCAGCTTTTTCTGGGAGGATCAATGGGATGAGGATATGGTTTCTTCCAGGGTTGCCATGTCTGCTTTCTAGCCTCTCAAATTTCTTCCAGACTCCATCTTCAGGTGATTTTAAAGGAGACACGATGATGTTAGGAATCTTTTGATTTCCAGCTTTCTTCATGGAGTTCCACCCATCAGGGAGACGTTTGGGACGATGTCCGTTATCTGGAACCTTGCAGCCACGACCAGGTGAGCAGTAAAACTGTCTGTGGACAGGTTGAATCTTCCCTGTGGCGACACCGTACGCTGCGGTAGCTTCAAGGTAGCAGTTCCAGGGCGAATACAGGACAACGTCGGAGACGGTGGGCAGAGGCAGCAGGCAGCTGGCTGGCATCATGGAGTCAGTTATCGCTCCATGAGCCACAAAGGTGATGTCAACTTCGTTGCTGTGGTTCTTTTCCTCTTCCTCATCAAGGTTTTCCTTCAGGAACTGGAACATGTCAACCAGCTTGGAGAAGATCTTAGACTCTGTGTTTTCCCTGAGCCACTTCCTAATGGATTCATCTTTACAGGTATCCTGTGCAAACTTCAGAAGAGTTTCACAGTCGTCACTGCTCTTGTTTTTGGTTTCAATGGAGCGTTTAACCTTAGCCAACCTCCGGAAGATCGATCTGGAAGAGAAAAGGCCAATCAGAACACAGTTCTCTTAAAGGTTATAAATGTGTCTTTTTTAGCAACAGATTGTGTAACTGTATTTTTTGTCATGTTGGATCTTGGATCATTACATGTTGATATTGAGTCAAGAGCAAAGTGTGGGAATCAAGTCCAGGTAACAGGACAAAATTTTTATGTCATTCCGACCACTCCTCCCAACCCCCCGATTTCTCTTTCCTGACAATCTTAGTGATACCCTTAGGAGTGTTGTGTCCAAATGGCCGTTTTGGTCTAATTTTGAATTTACCCTTTAAATTTTCCTTGTTTGGTATCATTATTTTTAGCACAACCTAAGCTTCATGGTTTTACAGTGTTTGTTTAATTTTGACAAATGCATTATCCCACTGGATGAAAAAAAAAACACACAAAAACAAAATCCGAGTAAAAAAAATCATAATATTTGTACTATAACATAAAAAAAACAATATTGATTGAAATGTTTTTACAGCCTAAAATGAAACTTTCTTTTGTAAATTTTAAGAACTTGTGTACAAACATAGCCAAAAACTAATTAGTATACATATTTTACAGCACAATGCAGGCAATTTCCCAGGCAGTTGTTTTTTTCTTCATTATTTCCACGTTGTCTGCATTGCAGTCTGCCCGGTGAGTCACACAAAAATGGCCGACAATGCTTTCTGATTGGTTGCTTCCGACATGTGGTATGTTTGAGGACATCGGGAAAAAAGACTTTATGCGGCATTCATTCACTTTTTGATCATAAAACATAACCTATTGCAATACATCTTTGCACCACAAGAGTGCGCAAACACAATCGAACATATTTATGGTTTTATTTGGAAGTAAATATAAAACAAAATCAATATGAAAACACTACTTTTATAAATTTAGAAGTCTCCAATGCCCGACAAACTTGAACTCAACACTTTTCACGCGGCCTTTTTTTTCTTTTTCCTTGAGTGGCTGAGGAGTTTTTCCCGCTCCAGAGTGGGCGTCGACTTCTAACGGAGTGTTTCTCAAACTGTGGGCTGCTGGCGCCCCCTGTGGTCCAAAAGGTACTGCATGTAACCAACCGTTTATTTTACGTGACGAGCTCAAATTGTAATTCTTGCTGGTAGCTTACCAAAGGATTGTGTTTAAAAATAATAATAATAATAGATGAAAGTGACTTAAGATCTGGTCCCTCAACATACTGGTGGAAAGGAAACATGACTTGTTTGCATGAAGATGCAAACAAGTCATGGCGTGAATATGTTTTGTTATTGTAGGAGCAATTTCAAGTGAGGAGGTCAGTGTTAGTTTGTTAAATGGGTTAAGTGGTCTTCAGTCTGAAATGGTTTGAGAAACACTGATGGAGTTATCTGTAAAAGTTCATATTATGATCATCCAACAAATTAGTTTATTTCCATTATTTTAGTTTAGAGAGATGTTTTATCATTCAGACTTACTGAATGTTTTTCAGGTCGGTTTCCATCTGGTCAGAAGCTTTCTGTATGTCCACAGCGTTCTTCCTCAGACTCTGACTGGCTTCAGTCTTACAGTTATTCACATCGATACAGTTGATCACCAGCTCAGGAACTGAAAATACCAACCCAACCACTCCTGCTCCAACCTGGGAAAGGCAAAAACAAGCAAAGGAAATAATAAAACTTGATCAAAGGTCTGTTTCCTGCCATGTGGAATCAGAGCCTGCTTTAGTGGTCAAGATTTTGGTACAAACAGGGTTACATAAGTCACAGCCAAATAATTTCCGGTAACTAAAAAACTGATATTTTTTAGCATAATCTTTGTCATGGTAGTGCACAGAAATGTCCATGTTTTTTTCCCTCAAATGTCTGAGTTTAATTTCAAAATGTATGCTTTTTCTAGCAATTCTTTTGACTAGAAGTCAGTTTCTTCCGGACTGAAAACATATGAAGGTTCTGAAGAGGCTAAATTAATGCAAAGAGCCAAAATAAAACCTCTCAACATTGGCAAAAAAATTAAAGTATAAAACTTAACATTCAAAGGCAAAAACAAGGATCCATTACAATAAACAATCCAGAGTTACTGAATGAAAACCTCCTGTTAGCATAGCGGCTAGCTGATTACTGCTAGTTCTGATTTGCTGTTTCTGACTGAGCAGAGTAATTATGCAGAACAGGGAGGAGATTGATTATTTTTTTAGAGATTATCTGTCTCATGTTAGGACAGAGAAAGTTTTGATATGAATGTGAAATGTATTTTTTTAAGTTAGATGCTGCAGCTTCATGCAAAGGTTCGGTGTGAGAGTCACTACCAGGTGGAGCAGAAGCAAAACTCCGCCTGTGAAATACACTCCTGATCAAAATCTTAAGACCAGTTAAAAAACTGTAAGAATTAGCATTTTGTAAAGTCCATACAAGGAATTTTGTGGTGTTGAAGAAGACGTGGCCTTTCTAGACGTTTTTTGTTTCTGAAGCCCTTCTCTCTCTCAGATACCATCTGATGGTTATTGGGCTGCAGTCAGCACCAGGAATTGCCTTAATTTGGGTAGAGGGTCGTCCTGTGTCTTG
Source organism: Micropoecilia bifurca (assembly GCA_903067075.1). Taxonomy (NCBI): domain Eukaryota; kingdom Metazoa; phylum Chordata; class Actinopteri; order Cyprinodontiformes; family Poeciliidae; genus Micropoecilia; species Micropoecilia bifurca. Next base: position 20,094 of record CAEGAF010192219.1, on the reverse strand, counting down.
ACATACAGCAAATCGGATCCTACGGCTCAGAGCTGGTGACATTTTTGTGGGTCTACCACTTGAGTTTTTTGTTCCATAACCCTCAGGATCATTTAAAAAATGCAAAATGACTGTCTTACTGCATCCAACCTCAGCAGCGATGACACGTTGTGACAGGCCTTGTTTATGCAACTCAACAATCCTACCACGTTCAAAGTCTTTTTTGCTTTTGCCATCAGGAGGTCTTGACAGAAAATGACATGGAATCCAGATTTTTGCACAGCTTTTGGCTTTTAAAGATTATAGTCTTAAACTTTTGATCAGCTGAAAAAATCATGTTTGAGTGTAAATGCAGTTTTCAGAAAATTCCCTGCTCAAAAGTTCTTGTCTCTTGCACTGATTTTTTCCTTTACAATTGTACTACCTGTAGCACATAGCGGCAGTTCAACAGTGAGAACAGAACGAGCATCTTACATCATAGCTTGAAGACTTAAATAATTTTGCGGGTTATTTGTTTATACAGAACGATCAGAAAGATCGTCATGCTAATCCGGGTGAGTGTTTGTAGCTGCGCTGCTTTACCTGCTGTCTGATCCTCCATGTCTTTTTTACTGCAGTGAGCCTCAATGTAGACAAACTCCGTCAAGTATGTCATTGTTTTTATGCCATATTAGCTTCATCATGTTGATGCATTTTGACCTGCTTCAACCCGAGGCAATTTTCCGCCGCAACACGCAAACTTCCCCATTCACTCAGTGCGTTATAGTTACACATTGCTAAGGATTTGTTGAAGGAAAGAGGAGACCAGCTGCACAGGCAGGCTGAGAAATAAGATGAGCATATGATCGGTTTATGTGATCGGCAACAAGACCGTGATCAGCGATCACCGATCATACACTTTTTCACGGAAATCGGCCGATTATAAAACGTTGACCGATCGATCGGCACACCTCTACTACTCACCCGTCCGACTGCTTTGCCTGCAGCTTTTGCTCCCATGGACGCTGCCAGCTCTGGAAGTCCATTCGACACCAAACTCTTCCCAGACTTTCTTGCCGCGATCATCACAAACTTGGAAGCTAAAGAAATCCCAAGAAGAGCAAAATCTGCCTCCTTATCACTGATCAGTGTTTTGGAGAAACCAGACATCATGCTCTGCAGACTCATCCTGTCATTCAGGATCAGTCCCTCCCGTTTGGCCATGGCCCTCATGATCCTTTCTACAACATAATCTTCTGGAGAAAGTTTCTTAAAGGACGAAGCCTCTTTTTCCCTCCGCTCTCCTTCCTCCTTCAATGTTCCCATCAGTTTCTCAATCCCCTTTTCGAGATTCTCAATCTTCTCACCAATCTGTTTGGCTTCCTTCATGTTTAGGCTCGCCACAGTGATGTCCACAACATCTGAGGTCAGGTTAGTGCCCAGACCGAGGCCAGAGGCCACAGCTCCAGCAGTGAACAGGAACGGGATTGCAGCTCCTCCAGTGACGAGGGCTGATATACCAGAAACTGTCATGGCTGCCGCTCCTCCTACAGACACTGAGCTGCCTACAATTTTGCTGATGTTGCAACCTTTCTTGGTTTCCTCCAGCTCAGTGGCCAGTTTGTCAAACTTCTCTGCACCTTCTTTCTGCAGCTTCACCCATTTGAAGATTTTATCTATGAGCATGTCAGCTACATCCATGGTGAGATCCAGTGAGTTTCCTGATTAAAGGTTATAGTTTAGTCACTAATTACATTAAAGCAACATCTGACTGCTGATCTCTCACCTTTTCCAAGCAAAAATTAGGAGCGGAGAGTCTTGAAGGAGCTGAAGTTCAGATCTCTATTATTGAGTAATTCTGAAATACATAGAACATTTTGATTTTATCAAACTGTCTGAATAAATAACTAATGTTGCATTGAGGACATTGTAGAAAGAAAAGAAAAGTAAGTTAATTTCTGCCAAAAAAACTGAAATTGTTTTGGATTACTCTCACTTCTAGAAAAAAGTGGAAGTTTTCCACTTTTCAAACTCAGAAATTTCCAGGTTTCTTCCAGAACATTTCTGAGATTAATCTCAAAATTTTTCTTTTTCTTTTTTTTTACTTTTTGAACTCAGAAATTTTGTTTTACATTCAGAAAACTTCTCAGATTAATTACAAAAATTCTCATATTTGTCATGCAAATTTTTGGACTTTTAGAGGTGATTTTTTTTTTTTTAGAAAAATTCTGAAATTAATCTGAAATTTTTTGATCTTATTTCATGTATATTTTTGACTTTTTGAGCTCAGTAATGTTCTTGTTTTTTTCTTTAAAACATTGCTGAGATTCTTCTTGAAGGTTCTGAGTTTTGTTCTCTCATTTCTATCCACATTGTCCTAAGACATTGTTGTAAATAATAGATATAATGCTACATGCATGTAAAAGTAAGATTGCACCGTCTCACCTGTTCTGTTGAAATGTGAAAAGACTCCTGTCAAAGCTCAGCTTGGGTTTTTATTGAAAGGAAGTTTATTGCCTGTTTCTCTGTTCTAATTGGCTGATTTAAAGACAGTCATTCAGAAAGTGAAAATGTTTCTTATCCTGCTGACCCTAAACTGATAAACTTTAGAGCTGACCTCAAACAAACTGCAGCTGTTTAACATCAGATCAGAACCAGGAGTCAGTCATAGTTCATGCAGAAAACTGAAAACTACTGTAAAAATAAATGTTTTGATTTGTGAACTCAGACAGATTTTTGTCCTAATCTTCAGCTACCCTGGAAAAAGTTTGTAAAAAAGACAAAGTTGAGGAAGAGGCGGTTTAGTCTGAAATCTTGATCCACCCACTAATCCTTAAGAAATAATAAACTGCATTTATTCCCTGACATCCTCAGGTTTCACCACACAAGATTTTATCAAAGTTATGTGAATTTTACTTAAAATAATTTTTAAAAATCCAGCACAAAGGGAAATTTATCTTGCAAAAAAGAAAGTAAACTCAAAGCAGCAGTTAAACTTTCCATCTTATCAGCTATAAAGTATATCTGCTTTTCTATGAAGCAGCAGATTTATTGAAGGGTTGATGGTGCAATAACCAGACCAGTTTCATTTATAAAAACAAACCTTTTCTGTTCAGATTGTTCATAACATTCTGTTCTAAGTTTAGCTGTGGTTGTTTCACAACAGAGAGCATCATTATCAGGCAGTTTCTTGGCCTTTTGGTACAGTAAATATGGGAGGCTGTTTGTGACGTTACATTCACAAATTAAAATACAAATAAACACCCAAATATTATTTTGTTAACCTGTCACTAGAAAACAAAGGGTATTATTTTTCTATTTCAATTTCATTCATACATTTATAAATGTTATTTTAAATAAAAACTTTTAATTAACAAGCTAAACATTTAGTTTACGCATGAAATATTTAATAGTAAGCCAGCTACATATTTAGTTTGAAGCTAAGTGTTGAATTAGCAAGCTCTATATTTAGCTTGCTAACTACTAGATGTTTAATTGAGATCAATATTTAATTTATAAGCTAAATATTTAATTTAATATTTAACTTACTAACAAGCTAATATGTAGGAAAGTATTTAGTCAGCAAGGTAAACGTTTAGCTTGCTAACTAAATAGAAAGCTATAGTTAGCTTGCTATAGTTAGCTTGCTATTTAGTTGGCTTGCTAACTAAATAGCAAGCTAAACGTGTTGCCAAGTGTGACAGTTATGAATCAAAACTAAATAATATGGAGAAAATGTGACTGAAAGATGAACCTCCATATTTTTCTTATGGCAGTCTAAACTGCCCAACCAGTATTTGCAGTGTTTCTGGGCCAAATGTGGGCGAACATGGCATAATTGATCAACATCAACAAAGTGACACCAGAGGCAATTTGGTGACACACATATAGCAGCATATTGTCTCTACAACAAGGCCGCTGGTTTAAAGGTTAAAGATCATCTCATTGGAGGAGATCCTCCAAAGCAGCAACTTTAACAAACTGTTTTAGCTTGTAAAACAGTTGTTACAGTTAAGGTTACTTTCTTAAATTATAAAACCTTCTGACAAACTGAACTTATTTAAATATTAAGATATTTTTTCAGACCTCTGAGGTTTCTAATTGATTTAAAAGATGAATTGTTCATTGTTTTATGTTTAAACTCAATACATCTTCAACATATTGAGTTTTTGTTACTGTGCAGCAGATTCTAGAAATATTTTTTCTCTAAAACATTTTTAAAACTAGTTTCAAACTAAATAATTTACTAAATTTGTTCCTTTTTAGTATATTTGTACATATGACAAGTTAATATTTTCACTCAGATTTGGGTGGAATTTCTCTATCAGTCACTAGAGGGCGCTCCACTTATTCAGAACTGATTCATCCATGAGTGCAGGGTTCACCTGATTAGCTGGCTTGCAGCCACGTTTCACAATATTTCAATTCATTTTCTAAAAGCCTTTATCACCAAGTGAAATTAAATGGTTTTGTAATTTATATCATCTAAATATCTTCAGAGAATCGTTGTGGATGATGATGCTGCGTGCAGGAAGGATCTCCAGTAGCAGTCAGTCTTGCAGTCTATCTGGAGAGGCCTCTGACTGAAAACTGTTCCTGAATGACAAGATTATGCTAACAGAGAAATTAGATCAAAAGAGGAAAGAGTGAAGCAGTTATTAAATTTTAATTCATCTGCAGGTAAGAATTTACAAAAATATGAGACTCATCAGGATTATTTTATTAAACCTTCTCAATCTTTCAAACTTTAAAAACTGAAGCAAAAACAACTTCCAGGTTTTATGTTCAGCTTCAGCAGCAATCCTTTAAATAAGGCACAGATCAGCTGCTGCTGTAACTTCAACCTCTGCTGCTGTAACTTCAACCTGATGAGAAACTGAACCAGCAGCAAATAAATATCAACTTATTAACATTTATAAACAAGAGCTTGAGCAAAAATGTCACCATGGTGAAGCTTAGCAATAAAAATAAGGATAAAAAATGTAATAAAATAGGTTTAAAGCTGCCTTCACGACTGGAGCCTTCATCACGTCCAGTTAGCTTCCAGATTTTCTGAATCCCTTAAATATCTTAATGATGCTGAACGTATTTGTCCGGTTTGGACCTGAAGGATCAGATCTGAAACCATCGGGTTGAATCTGCATGAAGCTCCATTTCCTCTTGAGGAGCTGAAATGTGTCTGCAGCTCTGATGGTCTTCAGGTTCTTCAGCAGCTCCTCTCACTGTAAGACAAAGGTCAGGGGTCAGGTATTGATCCTAAATCAGAAGGTGTTCATGTTCTCCCTCAGCAATAACATTATAGCCAAACAAACTTGGAATCATGTCAGAAAGGCTTTAAGTAGGACTTGGACCACCTGCTGCAGTTATTTCAGAGTTTAATTTTAAACTGTTTAAATGTCTTAAAAAACATTTTTCTCATAACTTTGTTCTCAAATTCCACACATGAGCTGACCAGAGACAAGCATTTAGACTGCTCTGAAAAACTCTTAAGTAAACATTAAACTTTTCTTTATTTTATTTCAGCAGGTTTTCTGCAGGTGTCACCAACTCAAACTTAAGGCTTTTTAAGATTATGAATGAAATTTAAGACCCAACAAAACTGTACAAAAGAAAATAGCATATTTTATATTGTAGCGGTGTAATCTTTTTTAAAACAGAATGAACATAACATTGTATGGGTTAATAACAGAAGTGAGTCAGTGATGAAGGCAGATGTCATCCAGCCAACTTGCAAAAAGTTACCAAACTAGCAGTTTATAAACAGCTAGTTAGCGGTAGCTGCAAAGCCTCGAGTCTCTGAACAGAAAGAAGATACCTGAGCGCAACTCAAATGTTTGCTTTACAGAAAAGTCCTGGAGGAAAATCAACTACATGGAAAATAAGTTACTTGCAGCCCTGTGTTTCTGCAGACCTTCGTTTTTGGGAGTCAAGGTTCTGCTCACCATGCAGCTGTGTCCTTCAGCGAACGTCACTCCTTTCAGAACTCTGTCCTGAGATCCACTGCTGCTGCCGCTCACTGAGCTCTTCCTCATGATGCCTGAGCACAAAGCAGACCCGTTTCAGAAACCGCTGCTCTGTGTGCGCAGTGCAGTGAGCTCATCTACCTGAAGGGGGCGGTATGTCGCGTCTCTGCAGGCTGTTTCTGGGAGGCAGGGTGAAGTTTGCCGGCTTGGAGAGACGGCGGTGGCGGTGTTTCAACATGGCCGCCGGAGGGATAATGCTGGGGGGTGGAGCTTTACCTTTCTGTCGATAGAGCTCCTCAATTTCTCGCTTCTGACTCACCTGCAGGCTCTGCACCTGCCCCAGGTGTCTGTGAGGAGGAGAGAGAGGATAGTTCACAGTAAACAGCCAAGCATTGTGAGATTTGGCGACACCTGCTGGCCAAACTCGAAACACTGCTCTTTATATGTCAGTAAGGTGTGATGGATTTGATTTTCCAGATATTTGTAGAGCAAAGGATGATCACCGGTCACCCAGTCACCTGTGGCGAAGCTCCATTAGCTCCTCCCACATCTCCTCGCCCTCTGATTCGTCAGAGCTGAAGGTGGCAGAGCGGCTCCGTGATTGGCTGCTGCCTGATCCCTCCCACAGACTGACGCTCAGCCTGCGGCTCCCCGTCGTCTTCTGCTCCTGACCAGACAGGCTGTCGTAGTTACCAGGAGGGGAGATGGTGACTGTGGGGTTGCTGCCCTCTGATTGGCTCGTCTCTGTACTGCTTCCTGTGTGCTCTGGTTGATTTTCATTAGATGGAGTCACGGACTGGGTGGTGTTGTTTTGAGTGGATGGTCCTTGATGACTGACAGAGGGATCTCCTGAAGAGGGTGACACCTGGAAACGTCCAACTCTGAAACCTGGTTCCTTTACTGTGAGAGAAGAAAAGAGGAGAAGATACCTTTGACTAACTGAGTGATAATTTCATTTTCAAGTTCATCCCAAAAAGAGAGTAGAAATACTGACAAAACAATAAAGTCATGGTTCCAACACAGAAAAGTACAGTGGAAGAACAGAGGAAGAGAATGTCTCCCGGGTGCTTTTCCTTGGACGGTTTTTGGGGACGTCCTACAAGGAGGAGACCCTGAGGGAAAACCAGAACAATACATCCTGTGTGGTCTGGGAATGACTGGACACTCTAAATGAGAGGCATGTCTGGTTTCCTTTCTGGACATGTTACCTCCTCAACCCAGTTAGATTAGTGGAGATGAACAGCAATAGTGATGGAAAGGAAAACTCTGGGAGATGTAAAAATACATGATAAAAGGAAACTTTTTTTCTGTTATCATCTAAGTGTTGCTGGTTCTCTGGGCTTTCTTCTGTTAATAAAAATATCTTGGGAATTTTCTTTGCCTTACAAATCATAAAAGTAAATTTTACCTTTCAAGGAGGGAGACAATCTTCCTGATGGAGAAACAGGAGGGGACACCTAAAATAAAGTAAAAAATATCAAGTTTAATCAACATGGTACATGAGTGAAGAGGACCAACAAACTCGGCAGTAAGGACTTTTGGTCTAAACATTAGACCAGTTAAAAATATGATTTAATTTATAGACAAAGATACGATCATGAGATACTACAAAGCATTGAGTCACTGCCTTGTCATTGACCTGCTTGCTGTTTGTGTTTGTGTATTGTGAAACAACGCAGACTGGTGAATTGTAGCTGATGAACTTCTAGTTCACTGAGCACAGGAAGGATTCCCAGAGCTAAACTGATGTGACTTCTCTACCCAACGAGGCATGGAGAGACGGATGTAAGGCTTGTTTTCTATAAACAGACATCAATCTGTTGATGAACTGCCACTGTTTAAGTTTAGTGTTTGAAAATGATCACAGTCTCATTGGCCTGTAACCTACACCAGCCCCCAACAGGACAGAAACAAGAAATTCATGGACCGATCAGATATTCCTTGAGGTCAATGTGGGTGAGACATGTAAATCCACTGATCATAAAGGAGATTAAAAAAAACATTTGATGTTTATAGGCCTCACCATTTTGCGAGGAGTTGGTGTATGAGGAGATGATGTGGAGGAAGAAGTTGATGAGTCTGAGAACACTTCTCTGTGATTGGATCTACTGGTCAGACTGGGAGAAGAGGATGTACCTGAACCTGTGAACCAGTACGATGAATGTTCAGTGTGAAGGTCTGATCAGCTGTGACTGAAGTCGTTAATCCACCAGGTACTCACCGTGAGGGGGTGAGGGTAAGTCAGCTTTACGGACAGAGCTGTTGATCTGTGATGAAGGAGTGAGAGGTTAGCAACAAAACAAGATGCTTTAGTTCCATACAACAAACCCAGTAACCCCAAAACTGATCATCACACCTCATTGTCCATAATACTCAGTTTGATTTGTGATCAAAATTTGTTACATTTTCAGCTTGTGCATTTTACTTTCACACTGAACTGTCAAACAAACCAATCCTGTTCCCGCCTTGACCTGTGGGGGCGCTGCACCAGGAGCCATTGAAGGAAATGTCACAGTGACATGAGTGGAAATTCCTCCTTCACAAAATGTAAACAACAACGGAGTACTGGCAAATTTTAGAGGTTGTAGGATTTCTCTTTTGTCATTGGCTATTTCTCTCACTAGCATTAGACTCTCGTGTTTGTTTTGGTTGTATCTACCCAGAATGCCCTATGCTACAGTTCGTTTCCTGCTGTTAGACTGGTCTTTGGTCCACTTGGCCGCACCAGAGTTCACTTCAACTGAACCGAGACGTAGGTTTGCTTTTTTGGTCTGCATTAGCACAGCACCTCACCACACTTTCAAGACAAATGAACTGGAGATCAAATAAAGTGGATTAAACAAGGCAGTGTTAATTAGTCTTAGTCTTACCTGAGGTGTTTCTGGGATCCTGTTGAGTGATGCTCCATGCTCACTGTCCCTAAAGGAGCCAGTCCGAGGTCTTGGTGGAGATTGTGTTTGTTGTATGGTGGAAAATGAGCCTTGGTTTTGATGATGGAGACCAGAGCTCAAAGAAGGAGACCCAGAGGAAGAGAGCGGGGCTTGGGGGTTTGTGAATGGGGGAGATAGCGGTGGAGGTTGGGGATATAAGCCCTGATTGGGGGCCCCAGATTGGGGCAAGAGGGACTGAGCCACACTCATTGCTACAGAGATGACGTTAGCTAGGGAAAAGTAAGGTTGGTCTGGGGAGGGCCATTGGGGAGGGTTGGGTGCTGATGGAGTAGAGGTGGGGGTGAAGAGGGAAGGGTTGCTTTGCACCCGGGGCAGTCGGGAGATGGGGGACATAGTTGGGAAGGAGCCAGTGTAAGTGGAATAGGGGTGAGTCTGGAGTTGATATTGAGCAGCACGTGGGAGATGAGGTTGGGGTGCAGAGTTGGAGTCTGGGTTGGGGTAGTGGAGGAAGAACTGAGGGTTCTGATAGGAGGAAGCTGGAGAGGGGAACATGGATGACATTTAGCAAAAAAGGTAAACATCTGGGTAATTCACCACCAGGTGGTGCTGTGCATCATCTCAATAGTGGTTTAAATTTAGAAAACATGCAACAGGATGACGCTTAAGTTGGATACCAGCCAAAGTGTTTCAACAGTACCCCAAAATAAAAATGATTACAGCCATATTAGGGCCATATTAATATGTAAATAAGTTCTATCCAGAATTCCTCGAGTTGAATTGTACCTTGTTCAGATTCTGTTAAAAATTTCCCATTAAGCACCTTTTATTATCCAATTATTCATCAGTTAATACAAAAAATATTCGACAGATTAACCCTACACTGCATTGATGTTAAAATTGCAACAAATAATCAAGCATATAAGTAGATATCCATCACCCCTACCAGCTGGTAGACGATATGAAGGTATTATGTAAAACCATGTCGTACCTGATGGAGTCTGAAAAGACTGTGACCTCAGCGGTCTGACGAGGGGTGTGGCCTCGGTGTCGATGCGGAAATCCACAGCTTTCAAAGGTGAGGGGTCACTGCTATCAATATCTGACAGGAATAGATAACAAATGACTGAGTCAGAACTCATGGAAATACATCACATCAAAGTAGATCTGAGGTTCAAACCACCAGACTGACTTCACAGTGAAAATGTTGGTACTTACCAGTTAAAGAGGACGAGGACAGAGTCCTGGACAAGCCCTTTATTGCCTCGTTTAACTGTAAAGATTAAAGAACTCGGTTAGAGTACCAATCAGAGTATAATATTACTGAAACCATGGAGTCTGACTCAGATGATTTTATACTGTAACGCCGCCTTCTTTCATGAAAAGCTGTACCAGTTTAAACAATTAGAGGATACAGCTGGTTAGGCACTGTTTAACCAAAGGAGGGCAGAACTGAGTCAGTTTTAGGCAAAATATAACAGAACTAAACACAAAAATTTACACAAAAACATAAAGACAGAGCCCTAAATAACCTATTTGACAGTTTAAAAGCAAAAAAAGTTTGATTTTTGGAGTTAGTCATCAGAAGAAAACCTTTTAGGGGTGAAATGAGGCACACCTGTGATTCGGGCAACGCAGACGCAGTTAAGTTGGGCAACTTGTTGGCGCCTCCTGGATGCTGCTGATGCATCATTAACTCCGCCCTCTTTATGATTTCATACATGCGTAGAATAAACCCCTCTCTCTCTGATGGCAGGATGAAGTCTCTGAGCAGCTGGAAGTAAAGAGTTGGTTGATGTTGATGGAGGACAAGCTGGAGGACAATGCTCAATGCTGATTGATTATCTCCTCACCATCACAGAGGCGATGTCCTCTGGGTTGTCTCCATCCAGGTCGAACTTAAAGGTCACCATCTTGTTATTGTGAGTCTGCAGCTGACACTCCACCACTCGGTCCACCTTGTCGGACACCTGCATGCACCAAACACAAACACCAGCTGCGTTTGCATCAACCATAAAATTGCATAAATGGAAAAACATCAATTATTTTTAAACTTAAGGTTTTCTGAGGCAGATTTTGACCAAATCTATATTGGTTTATTTCCCAAAACTGTAATGGAAACACTATTTTTATATCACGAGTCACATGATCATCATTCGGATCTTACTACTGGCGGAAACACCAAAGAAGACAACAAAAGGAAGTAGTAGGAGAACAATGATTTTTTTAGACTTTAGTTTTTAATGCAAATTTCTTAAAACACTTGAAATAAGAAAAATCTAACTTAGAAGTTACGTTTCAGCAAGATATAACATCTTGTTATACGTAATTCCTTAATACTTATTTAAAAAACGTTCTAGTTCCAGTGGTAGATTATTTCCCTCATGAAAAGACATTTTCTTCATATTATAAGTAAAATAATCTGCCAGTGGAACTAGAACTTTTATCAACATTAGGGAATTATTGACTGACAATAAGCTCCTGTTTCTTTCTAAAAAAGTCGCTTGTAAGTTACTTTTGTCGTATTTCAAGTGTATTAAGAAATTTGCACTAAAAACTAGACCAAAAATACTTGGTAAGATTTTGTGTTTTTGCAGTGTTGTAACTGTTTGCCATGTGTTTTAATAACTTATCATGAGCAGAAACTTATTCATGTCTGATTTTAATTTTATTTCTTAATTAATGGAAACAGAGCAATTGTGAAATTGTGTTTCTCTACATCAGTAGGATATCGACAAGCATTTGTTGTCGTCTGTAACTGCAGCTCGGCTTTCGCCTGGATGGTTCGACTCACCCCGACGATCCTCAGCCGAGCTCTGGCTCTGCGCCTGAACTGCTTCGTTGCTTCTCTCTTCGCTGCTTCCTGCTTGCTCCGATCTGATTGACCATCGTTGCCGTCACTCGGGCTGGATGTTATGTCAGAGGAGTAAGTATAAGCAGAAAACACAGATTTTAAGGTAAAACATATTGAAACAAAGGAGGCTGGTTGTTGTATCCTGTGTGTTACCTGTCGACAGGTGAGGCGAAGCCGCAGGTTGAATCAGTGGGATGTTTTTCTGAACTTTGGAAAACAGCAATGCTCTGCAGAACACAGTTTCAATTAGAGCTGAGACCAACAATCATTTTAATAATTGATTATTCTGTTTAAAAAATGGGTATAGTCTGCACATTTTACATGTAATCTTTTTTTTATATAAAATATTAGAAATATGATAAAAGTTGTAAATAATTTGATTACGTTTTAAAACCAGAAAACAAACATTTTCTTGCGTAAGATATACCAAAGGATGCATGTGTAGGTAAAAAAACGTCTAACATCAACATGTGGAAAACTCATTGCTTTACAGAGAAGAGCTTGTGATTATTTATTGGCTTAACTGATTATTAATTTGATGCAAAAGATGCTTAATAGGAGATTTATTTGCACAATCTGAACCAGGTGATTTTAAAGGAGATCTGAACATATTTAATTTTTTTTAAATGCAAATCTTTTGTATAGTTTAGCTTAATTACTACTCTGAATATATTATTCTTTCAGCAAATTGCTCTGTTTTAAGTCTGTATTCTCCAGTTAATCGATTGTTAAAGTATTTTGATAATCGATTCATCACAAATTATCTAATTAATCATTTCAGCTTTTCAGATTTTAGAGATTTAAGTATTTTATAGACTTATTTAAATTAATCCCTGTGATGATTTTTGTTGTTGTTGTTTTGTAATGTTTGTAGCTGGAATGAAGCAACTAAAGTAAATTTTATCTGTTTTTTCCTGCTGACCTTTGGGAAGCGCAACACCGGGAAGGGCGGAGCTTTGGAAGGCATCCGACGTAAAGGAGGCGGAGTCCCTGGGTTGGGGGCGGAGCTTAACGAAGTAGGAAGATCCTCAGGAGTCACTGGAGGAGTGTTGAAGAAGATTCCTGTCTCACAGTCAGCTGCCACAAGAAGACGCAGTTATTAACTTGAACAAGCCATCGTCCAATCAGACGTTGAAACACGTAATTAAATTGACTGACAGGCAGCTGAGGAGTGAGACGCATGTCTGGTTGTCTTGTCTTGGTCTTCGTCTCCATCTTCTTCCGTTTTGTTGGACACGATGCTGATCCCAGAGTCTGCTGGGCTCCTGCTCGCCACCAGCATCCCTGCTGGGCTGGGTGCGGTGGGCGGGGCTTGTATGTCAGCAGGAACATCATTCTGTGAGTTTATTGGACGAGAGTTAAGGCTCCCACATACTCTGTGTATTTCACTCCGTGGAAGTTTGAGCAAACTTTCATTTTCAGGTTTGTGTTCTCCGTGTCGCATGGAAAACAGCTCAGCAGAAAACAGTGTTAAAATCAAACTGCTGGCGACTTAATCATGTCAGATTTTCAACAACGTTTTAAGAGACATAACATTTAAAGACTTGTGCATATAAGGACTTTCCAAAGCAGTAATTAGATTAAAGTTACTTATTCAAGTCAATGTGTGTTACTATTTCTATCATTATCATTTGTAAAAAAAAAATTACAATAATTAGTGATTTTCTTGGGGTTACATATGTGACAAGTCACCTTTTCAGTAATAACATTGATCTTTGGTGGATGGAAGTGCGGATGTCTGGCGCAAGGTAAAGTAGCTAAGTTACTTTTTAAAAGATAAATCAGTAATTTGTCGGATTACTATGTCAAGGTAATTGTGTCTGAATTTGATGGAATTAAAGGAATTTGTTAGGAGAAATGTAGGAAATCAGTATCCTTGACAGTATGGGTGGAGTCAATGGGGACAGTATGGGTGGAGTCAATGGGGACAGTATGGGTGGAGTCAATGGGGACAGTATGGGTGGAGTCAATGGGGACAGTATGGGTGGAGTCTGCGTTGCTCACTGAATACACAAAAATCGGCCGAGTATTTGGGAACCTTTAGGCTAATACTTCATAAGAAAATTTGACAATGAACAAACTCAATAAATTAAATAATTAAAAAAATTAATTTGTAAATAAAATCTTAAAACATTTAACTTGTTGCTTCAGACTCACCTGACTCCCCACCCTTCCAGAAGCAGACGCGTTCAAAGCGGATGCAGGCTTCTGATTGGACAGTTTGGACTGATCGGGGGCGGGCTCAGGCGCCTTCCTGTTAACAACCGCTTTCAGGTTGTTCAGCGCTTCCTCCAGCAGGCGGCGCTTTTTGTCCCTCTGCTGCTTTATGGCAGTCACTCGGTTTCTGATCGCCTTGGCGATCACCTTGTAGTCGGACTTACACACAAATCCCAGGATCACCTGAGAGACAAAGACGGACAGGTGAGTCCAGCCGGCAGGCGGTTACTCCTTGGTGATGTCGGCAGCGTGGCGATGAGGCTACCATCTCCTGGGCGACTTCTTCAGGGACGTCTTTGTACAGCTCAAACAGGAACTCAATGGCGTTGTTGTCTTTGTATTTGCCCAGAAGTTTCTTCTTGTCTTCCACCCTGAGCCAGAGCTTCAGCGCCGCCTTTGCACCATCATCTTCCTCAGCGAGCTCCACATAGTAACCCGTCTTTTCCTGGAAGAACCGGTGCCCCAGCAGATCCTGAACCATTAACCTACCAAAGAAATCAACCGTCAGGAGGTCAACTGTCCCACATTGACAAGAGACACAAGTGAAGCATATGAGAACAATTCAGACACAGTTATATTTTAAAGCTTCTAGCGTAAAAAAAATGTTAGTTTGCTTTAATTGAACTCTAGTTTGTTAATCTACAAAGTCTGGTTGGTTTGGGGAGTTGAGCACAGTAAAAATGCCAGTATGGAATTAACACCCAATAGTGTCTATATGTGTCCAAGTCAGCTGGTGTTAAATTCAACACACAGAGAGTCACATTAACATTACAATGGTGTTGGTGTTAAAATATATTAAAAGTAACACCAGTGTAGTGTTGATCACAAAACATAATGTGGTGTTGAAAAATTAAATAATTGACCCACTAGGTGTCGATATGAATCAAATCCAGTGGAAAATATTCAAAACAATACACAGGAATGGAAAGTTTAACTTTTCTAAACCCATTTCAGTATATAAACCAATGTTAATTAAACAAAAAAAAATTGTGTCAATCTTTTAACACTTTCAAAGTGTTACTTTAACACCTCCTAACTTGGACACATATAGACACTTTTGGCTGTTAATTCAACACTGGCATTTTTACTGTGTGGACGTTGAATCGAACACACCAGGCCTGAGTTTTCCCAACTCACCTCTCGCTGCTGTTGGTTTGGATGCAGCCCTCGATTATCTCTCTCAGCTCCTGGTTTTGTACTTTAGAAAAATTATCCGGCTTGATTCCCTGGAGGACAGAATGTGGGTCAAACACGGAAACACAACAGGAAGTGTGCGGGTGTGAGGTGGACATGGCCTTACGTTGGTGACTTTGCGGTAGATCTGGGCTGCGTTTTGACACTCGGAGTACGGATACTCTGAGGTCGCCATCTCCAGCATGCACATACCGAAGGCGTAAACGTCCACGGCCTCGTCATACTTCTCTTCATACATCTCAGGAGCCATAAACTCAGGAGTTCCTGAACGCACCACGAGTCACAGTGTGAGACACTCAAACGGATCCCTTCCTCCCGTCTTCCTGAGTAGATGCTTCTTACCAATGACGCTCTTGGCGAACGAGGCTTTCTTGAGCGTTGCGAGGCCCAGGTCACCAATCTTGACCGAGGCGGTTGGTCCGTTGATGAAGACGTTGTCGCATTTAAGGTCTCGGTGGAGAATGGGTGGCGAGCGCGAGTGCAGGAAGTGGAGACCTTTCAGGATTTGAAGGCTCCATCTCTGCAGCAGCTTCAGCTTCATTGGGCGGAACCGGCGCACGTACCTGGATGGTTTAAAGGAAAACATGCAACACGGAGGGTCATGTAGGAAACTCTCTGGTGCCAGACAGTGGTAGGAAGACAGTTGGAGGTTCTGTAAGAATTGTGTGAATATGGCTCTTGTGTGAAATGCCATGTTGGCCCAAATAAAGCAGACAGAAACATAGTCCGGTGTGATGATTTGTTTTTGTTTGCTGCTTTTTAACATAGTTGGTGCCCAACTTGGGGTGTATTTACACTCAGATCTGACTCTGTCAGTGTGCGTAGAGTTCTGCACCAGTCCACACTGTGGTTTGATTGACAGATCTCTTGGCTCTTCATACTGGACTATGAGACTTTACAGAAATTAACCACAGCTGGAACATTTCAACTCATTTTCTCATCTTTCCAAACTCCTTCCTGCACAGTAAAAAGTCCAGTGTTGAATTAACACCCAAAAGTGTCCACGTGTCCAAGTCAACTGGTGTTAAAGTAACACTTTTGAAAGTGTTAAAAGATTGAGACCCACCTTTTGTTTAATTAACATTGGTCTATAATACTGAAATGGGTTTAAGAAAAGTTAAACTTTCTATTTCTGTTTATTGTTTTGAATATTTTCCACTGAATTTGATTGATATTGACACGTTGTGGGTAAATTATTTACTTTTTAACTCCACTTTTTGTTTTGTGATCAACACTACACTGGTGTTACTTTTAATGTATTTTAACACCAGCACCGTTGTAAATGTTAATGTGACTCTGTGTTGTTGAATTTAACACCAGCTGACTTGGACACATCTAGACACTTTTGGGTGTTAATTCAACACTGACATTTTTACTGTGTGACTTTCCAAGTCAGATTTGACAGTTTTGAATCAGAACATGGGAAAAATGTCTTATTATGATTGAAATAATCTGGTAGAACTACCAGTACTAAGGAATTATTAACTTATCTTGCTGAAAAGTTGCTTGTAAGTTAGTTTCGTCTTATTTTCTCAAAATACTTGGAAAGATTTTATGTTTCTGATTTTATGAGAGACATAGGTTCTTGTGGTCTGTTTTCCTCACGTTTTGAGCGTCCCAGACGTCATGAGCTCCGTCACCAGGATGATGCACTTAGCTGACTTCCAGGAGTCGTAGAACCTCACGATGTTGGGATGCTGCAGGACTTTGAGCATCTCCACCTCCTCGCTGAAGCGCTGGCGCTCAGATCTGCTCAGACGGTGAGTCTGTGGAGGGTGAACACATGAACACCTTCAGCCGTTCACCTTGTGAGAGAGAAACTTGCGCCCTGAAGGACGCTGAGCCCTCAGAGCTGCTGCTAATGAACTGCTGACATGGCAACACAAATGCCTCGCTTTGCTGCCAAACTCGATTTTGTGTTTATTTATGATGCGCCGCTTCCTGTGTCTCTGAGTTCTGACTTCAGGTTCACAAGGTTGGTAACTAGATCACAGGACAGCAACCAGGAAGATGAAATTAAATCATTTTTAATGCTTTAATACATGTGATATTTATTTAATTAAATAAATACATCAATACATACATTTGAAAAGCAGATGTAATGTATTTAATAAATAAAATTATATAAATACATCTTTAATTTAATTTTACCCACTGCAACTATGGGAAATGTGAATACAGTAAACAAAATCAATAAATGTATAAAGATATATTTACATTTTAAAATTTAAAACCTAAGTTTGCTGTATTGGTCTTGTTATTTTGTTTTTAGAATTTCATTAATTTTTTTTTTCTCTCTGATTTTATGCTGCTTATTTAAACAACCTGTAGATTTAAAGAGGAAAAAGTCCTTCAGGAGAAAAATTACATTAAAAAACACAAAACACAGAAAATAGCAACATGTTGGACGTGTTTCTGCACCAAACAAACAGATGGGATGGCAGAACGTGTGTGTGTGTGTGTGTGTGTGTGTGTGTGTGTGTGTGTGTGTGTGTGTGTGTGTGTGTGTGTGTGTGTGTGTTATCACCAGCATCCAGCCGCCGTGCGCTGAGTCAGATACTGTGTATGTTTCAACAAACTGCTGACTCATGCTCCATCACGCAGCACGTTAGTGTGTCTGCAGCCTGCAGTGAGCAGCGGAGCTGAAGGAGAGCAAACCGACCCAGAAACAAGTTTTATCTCCATGGTTCTGGATGCTTGAAATGACGTGAAGGGAAAAACTCAAATCCAGCTGGGTTTGATGGGACAACGTTGTAGAGTACATATAAAATAATTGAATATCACGTAAACGTGCAACATTTCTTCCCAGTCATTTTAGAAAGTGAAGATAATGTAGAATTACCGAGCATAGAGAGAGATATATCTAAAGCCTTTGTTTCTTATGTTGATGATCAGCTTACAAAATTAAACATTATAAAACGGAAAAGATCACGGTGTCACCTTCTAATCAGCTAATTAACTCAAAACTCAAAGATGTCCTCAGCCTTTCAACACTTTTCATAAGGAGGAAAAGTCATTAAACGTTTTTGCTAAAGGAGCTGGTTGTTCACAAAGTTCTGTATCCATATTAGCAGAAAGTTGAGTGGAAGGAAGAAATATGGCTCCACTATTTTTGCTTTGGTCTGGGTGGTGCCCTCTTCTGAATTTCGGCCAGATTACATTAATAAAAGAAAAAGTGGATGTTAAGTTAACAGATTTGACTAATTTTAATGTAGTAAACCATTAATTGACAATTAATAGTAAGATAGTTAATTGGTTGCATCTCTGTGTGGTTCTGAACCATCAGTCCTTGTTGACACTTGTAGTTCTGATAAACTACATTCATCTGGATCAAAGAACCAGTGAAGACGCTGTAGATAGAAAAACAAAGAGGTGTAAATTTCTGCCAAAAATCCAGAAACTTTGAAATTACTCTGAGAAGATTTGTAGAAGAAAAAAGTTTGAAGAAAACTTGGAATTTAAAAAGTTGAAAAGTTTTGAAAACTACTCCAACCAGGCCACATTTTTTGAAACTCGGAAACTGAAATTTCCAAGTTTTTACAGAAAATTTCTGAAATTGATCTAAAGATTTCAGAGATTTTGTCTTGCAAAGTTTCAGATTTTTGAAATAAGAAATTTTCGATTTGTTTTTCTTTGATAAAATTCCTGAGGTTTTTTCTAGCAAAGTTTAAACTTGTTAAACTCAAAAATGTCAGATTTCTGATACAAATTTCAGATTTTTTTTGGCAGAACATTCTCTGCCCCCCCCCCTCCCACCTGGCCATGGTGACTCCCTGACCCCGTGACCCGGTGGCTACCTGCAGCTCGCACCAGGCCACCTCCACGGTCTTCTCCGTGTCCAGGCCTTTGTAAACCGTCTTGAAGGAACCTCGTCCGATCTCGATGTTGAATTTCAGGAATCGCCCGTTGGGAGACGATCCCACCGCCTCCGTCTCCTCCTTCTCGCGCTCCTCCTCCTTCTGCCGTTGCCATGGCAGCTCCTCCCTGGCGCAGTCGGACAGCGTGACGCCGGACTCCTCGGCCGAGTCCCAGCCGATACTCAGCCCGGTGGCGGTTTTATCGCCGGCGTCTGATTGGCTGGCATCTGCATCTTCGTCTTCGTCTTCCTCGGTTCTCTTCTTCGCGTCGCTCTCAGGTGTCGACGTCATCGCGGCCCACCTTGGGTCTGATTTAAGGTGTGGTTGTGACGTCACGAATTGTGGGCGGAGCTTCAAGAACCTATAAATAAAGAATGCAAATTTTTCACAATTTTCACATTTAATCTGAACACAAAGACAATCAAATAAGCATTTATTTAGCTGTTTCAATCCCAGATTAGGGACAGTGTATATAGAAGAAAATATACGTTTCGCCAAAATACTCACTAAATTGGACTTTTTTGAGATTCAAAGGTTGAAAATTTTCCACTTTTGAACATTTTGAGGATTCAAAAGCCAAACATTGTTGACTTGGTGAGTGAAACATTACACATGATTTCACTTGAAACACTTTTATCCTTCTTTATGCCCAAAGATTAAACTCCGAGTTTGTTCCTCCAACTGCAGCGGACACACAATCTGATTATTTCTAAACTTTAGATTTCTGAAGTTATTATGAGTTTGATGTAAATAATCTATATATTTGTGTTGTACTCACTGTGTTTGTCCGCCTTGATCAGCTTCAGGCCGGAACCGGTAAGTCCAGCGCACCTGGCGGACCTTTAAAGTTCTGGCTGAGGTTCGGTTCCTATCTGAGTCCAGATCCTCCTCCTCCGGTTCTGCTCCTTCTGTGATGTCATAGCCTGACATCCGCGCACGCTATCAGCTCAGAGCAGAGACCACGAGCTGGAAGGAAGCCCCGCCCACCGGACACCTGGCTGAGAAAGAAATGGGTCACGTGACTAGTCAGAAACGGATCAATCAATCATCTGCTTTCTATTAATTAATGTTTCTATTTTGGTCAGAAGCCTGTTTCTGTGTGTGTGTGTGTGTGTGTGTGTGTGTGTGTGTGTGTGTGTGTGTGTGTGTGTGTGTGTGTGTGT
>CAEGAF010192209.1:0-28914 GCA_903067075.1 Micropoecilia bifurca | reverse complement strand
AAAGAGCCAAAATAAAACCTCTCAACATTGACAAAAGATTCAAGTATAAAACTTAACATTCAAAGGCAAAAACAGGATTCATTATAATAAACAATCCAGAGTTACTGAATGAAAACTGCCTGTTAGCATAGCGGCTAGCTGGTTACTGCTAGATCTGATTGGCTGTTTCTGACTGAGCGAGTAATTATGCAGAACAGGGAGGAGATCGATTATTTTTTTTAGAGATTATTCGTCTCATGTTAGGACAGAGAAAGTTTTAATATGTATGTAAAATGTATTTTTTTTTAAGTTAGATGCTGCAGCTTTAAACAGCTTCAGTGTGAGAGTCGCTAACAGGTGGAGCAGAAGCGGCTCCAAAAATGTTGAACAGTTGCGGAGCAGGTTCAACAGCAGAACCAGCGTCTTACGTCGCAGCTCCAAGACTTAAATCATTTTACAGGTTATTTGTTTAGCTTTCTGACCGTCATGCTAATCCGGTGAGTGTTTGTAGCTGCGCCGCTTTACCTGCTGTCTGATCCTCCGTGTCTTTTTGCTGCCGTGAGCCGGGATGTAGCCAAACTCCGTCATGTCTATTAGCTTCGTTGTGTTGATGCATTTTGACCTGCTTCTATTTTCCGCAGCAACACGCAAACGTCCCCATCACTCAGTGCGTTATAGTTACACATCGCTTAGCATTTGTTGCTGCGCCTTTGCGCCATGAAGGAAAGACAAGAACAGCTGGACAGACAGGCTGGGAAATAAGATGCAGGTGATCGGTATCGGTTCAAGAGCCAATGATCGGCCGATCCCGATCGATCCCGATCATCACCGATTTCCCGGAAATCGGCCGATTATGATCGGTGACCGATCGATCGGCACACCTCTAATAAAAACAGTTCTCTTTTTGCTGATATTTTTTAGATTTGTACATGCAAGCATATGCTAAATAAATGGTGCTCAAATAAATGGTTTGACCATCATCCCATCCTCACATGCAACCATTTTAATAGCTGGACACAGTTTTCTCTAAAGTCAAACCAACCTCCAGCTTCTTAGACCCAATTCCCTCCCCCATCACTTTTTTATTCATTTTGTAGATTTTTTTATTTGAAATTGTCAACATTCATAGTTGTTTCCATTGACCAAATAATTGCGAAATTTGACATTTCAGATATAAATTTGGCTAATGGAAACAGATCATTTTGAAAACAAAAAAGTATCAAAATTGTTTTATTTCTCAATACTGCAATAGAAATACTTTTTTTCCGCATTAAAAACCAGAAACTGCCACTGACGCAAACCAGGAAGAAGACAACAACAGGAAGTAGTTGGATGATCGTGACAAGTATAGCCCATGAACAAACTTATTCACATATGATTTTAACTGCATTTCTCTTTCAATAGAAATACCTCAACTGTACAGGTCTTTGTCCCGCAAACGTTTTGAGCACGTTTGTAATGGAAACGCAAATAGAAAGCATAGCATAAAAACGGGATGATTTACAGACCCATTGCTGCTTTACCTTTGGATAAAATTATGCCCAAATCGGCTCATTCCTTCACAGTGCTTAACCTTTGTTTGCCCGCAGATGCACTGAACATGTTAAATAACCCCCGTTTTTCTGTAACCTAAACTTCAAAGCCGTTTTTAAATAGAGTTTAATAAATAAATCCTCATACCTTGCAGGAGCTTGTCTCTGTTGTACTGCGTCTCCCCACTGTTTGAAAACAAAGTGAATGAATTAAATGGGTCACATTATTCTGAGGTCATTAGTGACAGAACAAAGTCAAACTTCATATTAGTCGACATTATTTCACCACTAAACTCGTAAAATTAACTCCATGTTTATTTGTCACAAATATACACTGCACATTTACACAACCGGAGCAGAAACGAGCCGTTAAATGACCAACTTACTGGCGTACGAACGTTAGAGTGAACGTTGTCATTTTCACCAGCTGCTCTCCAGCTACTTCCTGGTTGAGTAATACGTCACAGGACGTAGCGTCCTCTGTCATGACGCATTGCGGTGGAGCCATCTGAAATTAAAATGCGAGTTTTAAACGTTGAGTGACTTTATACAGTAATTTAAACACAATGTGGTTTGAAAGAACGAATAAATAATTAAAATAATTGAAATATATATATTTATGTATTATGACGATTTAATGAGTTTTATTGACTTTAGTTCTTACTTTGAAAGACAAATTCATTGTGTGTAGTAATATAAGGATACCTGGATATAAGGCTAGTGAATTATTTATTTTATAACTATCTTAGGTACAATTATATCAAAAGTCTAGTAAATATTAAATTGTCATGTAATTTGATTTATATCAAAATACGATTTCCGACTTCTCAGTTAGAAAAATCAACTGGAACTTCCTCCAGTGGGAAGTCGCATCTGACACTGGAAAAACTGGAAGCAACTCCAACTACCCTCAGTTACGACTTGTAAGCCGGATTTCGCGTTTCAAATTCAATATGGCCGCTTCTTCTTGCAGCAACAGCAGTAAGATGTGGTAAAAACGTGCTTATTTTACAAGACAGACGTGTAAAAATGCACCTAAAAATCAATGTTACACGTAGCGCCTGCAATTCTAAGTTTAACAAAGTAAAAGTGTCTATGGAAAGTAAAGCTTAAAATTATGTTTATTGGCGTCGCCATTTTGAAATTCACTCATCTAATCGGTTTCCACTCACCTTTACTATTTTAATAATAAAGCCAGTTCTCACTTTTTTTCTCTTGTATTATTTGTGACAGCTCTAGCACCCCCTGGTGGCAGCTAAACATTACAACAGAAAGACAAGCCACACTAGTGATTTTAGCCAATTTATTTAGAACAAATTATTGAGGTACACAGGTGGTTGCACATGGGGATAAATGGGAAAAGGATTTGTATGAACAACCACAGCAAACAGTTGTAGAATCGGGTAAATGGGTACCTCGATAAAAATAAATGACAATGCATTTCATTGAACTGATCCAAACTTGTTCCCCGAATGGATTTTTTCGGACAAATATAAAACGCAGTATAGGCTTTTTACTTTTAACTAGCACCAGATATGAAAATTTGCCATTTTAAAGTAGGTTGGAGGCACTCTAAAAAAATCTGTGGAATCTGGTAGGTGGGGGGAAAAAAAGTGAAACCCGTCCGACGATTTAGGAGTGAAGTCATTCTGTGTGATGCGACATGTGATGAGGTAATTGTGAGATGGCCTCTCGCTGTGTCTATCCAATTAATTATCCTGAGGTACATAAGAAGCAGCAAGAATATTGACAGAACGAAGATAGAACAAAGATTACAACGATTAAAACAATAAATGAATAAAACATGCTGATCAAAACAGATTTCCAGTCCCGCACCAAACTGCTCCTTTTCCCTCTGGTACATTGACAGAGAAAAGCAGACTTGTTACATACACAACATATTAAAATATAGCAGCACACAAGTGAATGACAATAAGGCATTTTTGTGTAAGACTAGAAAAGAAAAAGCTTAATAGCAGCAAAGAATGTCATAGATTATTTCTTTTTTTACTTTGGAAAAAAACATATAAAAGCATTAAACATGCTCAACCTTAAAGCATTTTTTTTAAACAATTTGGCTTTTTTTTTGCACATCGAAAAAGGCATTAGAACAAACAAAGAGTTTTGGGTTTAAAATATCATGGATTTCAAGCATTTTTGTCGGTTATTTACATGTGTCAAAGGGGCACCTCTGAAAGAAACTGCAGATCAGAAATAAATGAACACGAAACAGAAGGATGTAACTATTAGATCTAATGGAATGGGTCTAAATCTGGAAATGGAATAAATTCAAGTTTAGGATGACACAAGCGCACTGATGTCTACCTGTGGCTTGCCTTGATTTATAAACTTTTACATTAGGAGGGTGATTTTTATAAGTCTACTCACCAATTGAGGCAAAGCATTCAAGACAACATGCTTCACCCCATGGGAATCCAGCCCAGAAAAAACCCAAATAACTTAAAAGAAAAAGATAGAATAAAAACAAATGACCCCTCCGAACTTGTCCTTACAAACCATCCCCTTACCAAAACTTAAGGAGTGTGTTTTAAAAGTGCATTGATATCGTTCCACGTCGCCCTCTCTACAAAAGGCCCAATGGTGTAATTGATTACAGGAGAAAACCCCCAAAAATGACATTTCGCCGATTTCCTGCAAAACAAAAATCCTGCAGAAACATCATAAAGCTTAAAAAATATCCTCCTTGCTTTCTCTTTCAAACCACATTCTGCTCACTTTTCAACCACTTTCCACTTGCTTTCGACTCGCCTTCCCAACAAACCGCTCAGCCTCTAAAACCTTGAAGAACTTGCAAAAACGTATTTTTTTAAAACTCTTTCATCAATGCTAGCCTCTTCTGAGCTATTTAAACACTCCTAACTGTGCTTGAACACAACATCATCAACAACAACAACAACAACGTGGCTTTGGTGAATTCAAACGCCACTCCATGGAGTCAACAGCAGCGACTGCTCCGGACCTCAAACCTGTTTCATTTCTCCTCTGTGAGCAGGCCCAGCCCACTCTGAGCCAGCACCTCTCTGCATAAATAATAAGCAGTGCTACAGGTGCACAGTATGATAGACGGAGCCATTAGCTACGGTAGCGCTCCTCTGCTTTAATTACTGCTATATGGAATTCCAAATAAAGGAAAACTCCTGTAAATCGATAACTACTACTCACTAAAGCTGGCTAAAGAGTAATAAATGCTGGCTAAATATACATCATCGGTATATCTCATATATTTATGCAATTTTCAAGTATGAAAAAATATTTTCAGGTTTTTGGAACCTAAGGCACTATCAAGTCTTCAACAATTATTCGTCCGTTTCTTTTCTTAAATAGCTAGAGATGTGTACAAAAAAGGTGAAAAAAGACCCAAACCAGGTGTGAATGGGGCAAAAACAAAACAAAACCAAAAAAAGAAAAAAAGGAGAAAAACTACAAATTTCTTAGTTTCTAAAAGTTCATAGATTGTCGCACCGTCACTGAAGGGGGCAACTTAAAATAGATACTGGCAATTAATGCCCCCTCTCTCCCTCCAGCGTCTCGCTCCTGTCAGTTCATTGGTAAGCAGGCATGCGGTGGCCAAGTCAGGCGGCGGTGGGAGCTCATAAGTTGACGTCGCGCACGTCCGTGGGGGTGCTCGACTGATCCTGCTGCTCCCTGGACTTGCTGCCCCCTCTGACGGTGCTGTCGGGTCCATACTGCTGGCCCTGCTGCAGGCTGGAGGCCAGCACACGTTCGATTTGCTCCTGGCACGCCCTCAAACAGTCCTGCAGCGACAGGAAACATCAAAAGTGGTTAATTCAAATTCGAAAATGCTTCCCAAAGGAACATTAAATGTTGTTGTAACTCAGATTAACTCAAAGTTCTTCAGAGTTATTGTTGATGGGGGCTGCGAGCAGGACGGTTTTGTTGTAGTAGTCTGTATTACAGCAAATTTTAAGAAGAACTAATGACAAAACAAAATAAAATAAATGAAATTGAGAAAATATTTTTGTTAACTGAAACAAATAAAAACGGGAATTAATGGGGAAAAACTAACTGGAAATAAAACATACTTAAACTACACATAATGTCCTTTGTTTCTGTACATTTTAATCTATTTATTAGCTTCATGAACTGGTGTGAAATAGATCATTTTCCCCAAAACAATCAGTTTACGTCAGCTACTCCTCCTGGCAGCATTTATGCTACTCCACAAAAAGTTTGGAGGAAACCAGCCGGCTGGTAGTTCAAGAATAATTAAAAAAAAATCTTTGAAAATTGTTTGTTGTGTTGAGGATTACCCAATTGATTAATCGACCTTTTTGAATTCTGCACCTACAAAATTAACCAAAGTAGGAAAAAAAATCAAAAACTACTACAACTAATAAAAATGAACCTAAAAATAAACAATATTTAAATGTAACAAATATAATCAAGCAAATGCACTCTAAAAACAAATTAAAACTAACTGAATTAATTATAACTATAACTGACATAAAACAAGAGAAATTTGGTCTGATTTAACTTCAGTGAGGAAAAAAATGTACCCGTTTTATCATTACGTGTATGAAAACATCAAACGTTGGATTGCCCTTTATTACAAAACTATTAAACAGATTAAACAGAAAACCAGATATATTAAAAAAATATATCTAAAAAGTTTTACAAGAGTAAATGCGTGTAAGAGGTGCTTCAGCTAAATGAAGTGCACACCACACTTTTCAGATTTGTAAAAGGATTTGTAGCCTACGCTTCACATCTCAAGTGTTGCTCCATCACATCAAATCCCAACACAAAAAAAACATAGAAAAGGGGCTAAAAGTATAAAAATGAAACAAAATCTTATACTTTCAAATACGTAAGATAAAATAAAGATGATTAAAGTTGAGTCTGTGGTTCTGAACAAATGTTCACAGACAGTTAAATGAATGTTATTTTGCTCTATTTGTCATGCGAGTTCAACCTTTTTATTCACATGCTTGGCATACCGGAGGGGAATTATATGTGTTTAGGTAGGTGGTCCATCAGGACCAGAACAATGAGTACCAGCGAACTCTGAACACCAGCAGAGCCGCGATTGAGACGCAGCGGTACAGGAATGATCCACAACGCCACGAGAAAACCAGGGAAAGTCAGGGATCGGAGAGAGAGCAGGGTCTGAAACCATGGTAATGGTTCCTTCAGCACTTCAACAAAACAAAGGATGAAAGGAAAAATAAACAAAAGAATGAATGAAAGAACAAATGAAAGGGAACGAAGCAAGGAAGGACAAACAAATGAACGAACGAACGAAAGAAGGGACGAACGAACAAATGAAGGATAAAAAAAAACAACGAACGAATGATAGGAACGAATGAGGAACAAACAAAAATACGAACAAAAGAGGAACGAAGAACAGAAACAAAATGAATGAATGGAAGAACGAATGAACAAATAGACAAAGAATGAATGAACGAAGGAGGAATGAACAAACAAAACCAAAACAAACAAAGAAATTACAAATTAAAGAGGAAAGAATGAATGAAGAATCAATGAAAGAACAAAAAGAACTAACGAAAGAGGAACGAATGAAAGAGGAATGCACAAACAAAAACAAAAGAACAAATGAAGGAGGGAGTGAAGAAAGAACAGACAAGCGAACAAAAAGAAGAAAATTCAAACAGGAAGAAATGAACAAAGATCGAATGAACAAAGACTAAAAGAAAATGGACAAATGAAGGGAGGACAAAGGGAGAAGAAAAACTAATAGAAAGGAGAGTTAAAGAAAAGAAAGACCTAGGGAAAAAAAGGACAAAAAACGTACAAAAGAACAAAAAAAGGGGACAAAAGAATACAAAACTAAAGGACAAAGAAAGAAATGACAAAAGAACAGAAGAAAGACAGAACAAATAAGATGAGCAGAAGTAAACGTGTGCGTCTCGTTCCTCCAGTACTTTGGGTTTAAGGCGCTCAGTCTCATGTGGAGGCCTAGAGGAAATGGCTTTGACCCACTGAACTTTGGCCCCTCACAGTTTGGGCCTAAAACAGAACGCAGGACAATGGGACCGGATGTTTTTGGAAAGCTTCTGCTATGAAAGAAGATCCTTTCTGCGTCGTCCGCCCCCCGCCTGCTGCTGCAGGTCTGAAGATGTGGGAGGTCTGAACCTTAAAGAACGAGCCGAAGCTCGCAAAAAAAGAGAAAAAAGGCCAGCATTCCTCTAAAACGCACCAATAATTGGAACCCGATGGGCTGCAGTCGGGGGCGCTTGTTATGACGGCGGTGCTGGGGGGCCCACGTAACCATAGCAACGCAACCACAAGGCTGGAGACAACAACGTTTGTGTTGATTTTAACACTGTTTAGAGCCTATCACCAAATATTGTTGGAATAAAACAATGGCTGTGGTTTATGTGGTAGCTAAGAAAGACTGCTGCAGAAAACTGATATTTAATTAAAAAACCTCAACAAGCGATTCATAAACGCCAGAGCCGTCCATTCATTAAGGTTAGAGACAATTAAAAAACAACGGAGAGATCAGTCACTCAAAGGAGGAGAGGAGGAAGAACAAGAGAAAGATCAGAATGGGCGAAAGAAAGGATGAAAAACCAAAAAAGGACAAAAAGAACAAAAATCCAAAAAAGACAAAAAGGACAAAAAAACCAAAAAGAAAGAATGAGGAGAAAAGCTTAAAAGAAGGATAGAATGAACAAAGGGCAAAAGACAAAGGGTGAAAACAAAAAAAGGACAAAAGAAACTATGAAAAATAAAAAAAAAGACAAAAAGGGACAAAAAACCAAAAGGACAAAGAAAGGATAAAAAGGAAAGAATGAGAGAAAGAAAAAATTAACAAAAAGGATGAAAAGAACAATGGAAAACCAAAAATAAAGGATGAAAAATCAAAATAATGAAAGAAAGTACAAAAAACAAAATGAAAAAAAGATCTGAAAGAACAAAAAGAGTGAAAGAAAGGACCAAAACAAAAAGGACAAATAAACTAAAAAGTAAGGTCTAAAGAAAGAACGTAAACATAGGATGAAAGAAAGAATGGACAAAAGAACAAAAAGAACGAAAGTTTAGTTGAAAGCCTAAATGGAGAGAAAGGACGAAAGAACAATGGATAAAAAAGAAAGGACAAAAAAGGAACAAAAAAGATATGATGAAAGGTAGAACAATAAAACAGAACAAAAGAAACAAAGATGGAAACAAATGGACAAAAGAAAGAAGGAAAGCTAGTTGTATGAATAATGAACAGACAGAAAGACAAAGACACAAAATGAGGACGAACTGTTGGATGGACAAGAAGACAGATTCCTGGAGGAAAAAGTAGACGGACGACAATAAAGTCCACCAGATGGACTGGTGAACGTCTGACTGATTAAAACCCGGAAATCGGTCAAATAAAAGCCCAAACCTTCAGAGACGGCATAAAAAACACGACATGGTCTTAATTACTGCCCAAACTTCAGATTTGCGTTAGTTTCTCCTCAGATTCACAGAACGACAACAATGTGGACAACATTCACCCACCGAGGACGTTTTTAAATTTTTTTGCCTTCATTGCAAACATATTCCTCCACCAGGAGGGGTCCACAGCTAAAGTGGGAGGCATGCAAAGAAACTGCATGCGTCCCACCACAAGAATGTGGGCTCTGAGTTTTAAGAAGACATTCCCCCAGCCGCTGCTCTTTATAGCAGCAGTCTGGCTGCCCGACCAGCAACCAGAACGCTCTCTCTCTCTCTCTCCATGAAGAGCAAATCGCTTCAGTCTGCTGCGACTCAAGTCGTCACTGTTGTTTACTGAAGACTCTTTTATGCTGCTTGCGTGCGATATTGCAATCCCAGCTAATAACTGCTGCCTTGGTGCGATGCTTACCACTTCAGTGTTGGTGATCTTGGCCAGCAGGTCGGTCAGGTTGTCCCGACTCAGCCTCTGGTCACTGTGGTCCAGCTGGAGGCCGCAGATCGCAGCCGCCATGCTGCCGGTGGCAATCATGGAAGGAGGGTTCATGGCGAGACGGTCGTCTGTCAAGGAAAGGTGTTTGAATGAAACCGCAGCAGGTGGAAGTGACGCAATCACATGGCGGGACAATAAATTGACCAACCCGATACTTGGGTTTCCATTATTCAGAGTCAGGATGCAAGTTATTTTTTTTACAAAGTATTTGTGGTCGGGTTTCTAGTGCAAACATCTTGGAACGCTTGAAATAAGACAAAACTATCTCTCAAGTAACTTTTCAACAAAAAAATACAAGCTTGATACAAGTCAATAATATTGATGAGAAAGTACTAGATATTTTCCCCATGTTCTAAGTTAAGTAATCTGGAGCTCTGCTTGGGTTGCTAGGTAACGGCGCAGTGCCATTACATTCCAAAGGTTTTTGACACCAACATTAACTTCTTGTTGATTAACTAGTTCTTTCTTGTCAATATTAAGACTTGACTAAAAACAAGCTCTTATATCTTGATGAAAAGTTTCTTTTAAGTTAGTTTTGATTTTTTTCTAGTGTATTAAGCTATTTGCACTACAAACTGGACCAAAAATACTTGGTAAAATGTTTTTGCATTGTTGTTTAAAGAGTTATTCTAAAGTTGGTTGATCTTATCAATAATATGATAAGTGACAACTTTCTTTAAAAGAAAATGATCACTTGTATGAAGGGGTTCTGCCATCTTTCCATAACATAAAGGGCTACATTTTTTAAAATTTGCTAAATAAAAAAAAAACATTATAAAACTCAATTAGTGTATAAAGCGTTTATATTTCCACAAAGAACCCCAAAAAATGCATTTTACGACGACTGGACGACTTCGCCATCTTTGTTTCTGTATCAACTGGCTCCACTTAGGATGACAAATAGTGACCTCTGCTGGATGGCAGCCAAACTACAACACTAATAGACAGTAACAGGCGTCAATGGTCAATTGGAAGTTTAATCTAATAAACAATTAATCATAATTTGATTCATTATTTGGATTCTGAGTTTAAAATGAGTGATGTCAGCACGCCCAAGGCGGCCATCTTGTTTCACAACCATGTTTTACAGCTTCTATTTCTTTGGGCTTTAAATTCAGGACAACTTTAGGACTGAATACGAGTATAAAGTTTTAATATTACCAGAATAAAGATGTAATACTAGAAAAATGAGGTATTAACTTGAAAAGCATGAAAAATTATTTTAAAAAATAACGAGGAATGTTGAGGTATACTTTGGTATCAGTTTTACAGATAAGGAAGTACTTCATGTTTTAGCATCAGCATCAAATTATTATCACTAGCAGGATTTTAAAGTGAATGACTGGGTTGGTCACGTCAAATCCTGATAACTTTCTCAAAGCTTTTTTTCTCAATGAAACAAATATTTTTACAATTTTTCCTTGTAAAATTATGTCTTTATTTTGCTAATATTATGGCTACATTCTTGTAATTAAACAAAAATTCCCTAGTAACCGTCGTCCAACTCACAGAGGGGATGATGGAAATAAAAGTCACGCTTTAATTTGTACATTTTTTTTAGAAAAGAAAGCAAGAAAAGAAAGGATCTGTTAAGAGATTTAAATTTTAGACCTATCGCCCAGCCCTACTGCATCATCTCCGATGCGCAAGCTCCGGATTTTTCCCACAGTCTGGATTTCAACAGACACAGCTAAAACAAACCTGTGTGGGTTTTCCTTCTTAGAAACCTCTGCTCTGATTGCAAAAGCAGAGCAGGAATTTCTCCCACTCGCTGTGCAATGAGCTCCAGGCATGACTCCCCTGAGTCCACATGCAAGTCTGAGAAACTTTAACTAAAGCAGACCTGGTTGGATGAAATGAAATCCCTTCTCAGCTCATTCAAACCTAAAACAACTTAAAGTTTCTCTTATGCAATCCTGAGCCCTGCGACTCAGTGCAAATACAAATGTACTGCAAAAGGGTTTTTAGAGAATAAACAGGATCACAAAGGAAAAAATAAAAGTATTTTTGGTTATTTTCTAGAGAAAATATCAATAGCAATATATAGGAAATGGATTTAAGTAAATAATTCTGGTACTAGTTCCACTTTAATTTTCTGAAGAAAGATAACTCATAAATTTAGACAGTATCCACTTATTTTTGACAGAATTTTATTTAGTTTTAGAATAAAGGAGGATCAATGTTCTATTTTTGTGGGATGGAAAATGCAATAAATAAAATAATATAAAATATTACTGGCACTTTTATTGTCAATCTTTGTGGAAATACAGTGGAAATATTACAGAAAAAAATAAAAACTATTAAGGACAATATTTTAAAACATCAAGTGATTATTTAAAATTGTATAATTTCAAGTTATTAAGTGTCATTGTGAGCCATATGGATACTCAAATATGGCAGTGGTTGATGTATTGATCTCAAAAATACAAAAAACAAATGCACATTTTTTTTATCTGCGAATAATTTTTAAAAATTTGTCACGGTTTTGGTTGAAATGTGACAGAACGCGAGAGGTCAAAGGGTGTGAACAGTTGTGCAATGTGCTGTAACAATCTGATGTTCACACCAGCAAGTCAGCAGTTTTCTGACTTCTTGTTTCTCTTTCTCTAAAGCTCATTTCTGTGAATTAACAGTACAGATGCAAACTTAAGGCAGCCCATTACCTGCAGCAGAACATGTCGAGAGAAAAAGTTTTTCTGATGGGTTTAATTAAATCGTCCAGTCCAGCTGTTCATAAAGGAGGAGCAGCGACCAATATAAGAATAACATCTCCATTCTGTATAAAACTCCAAACATTTACATTACAGCTAAACCGCAGCAGGCTTCCCCTTTTTTCCCCCCACTGCGGCTGCTTTGTGCTTTGATACGAGCAGCTGCTTATGAATAGCAGAAGCAACCGCTGAAACACACCCAAAAGCATAAAGAAGTGACACAGAAAGCTGTGCAGAGCCGAGCAGGGCATGAGACTCATTAAAAGAGACGCTGACGTTTGTGAGGGATTTTATCGCACCCAGGTGACCTTCCTTGTTTTGTTTCCTTCATTGAATTAGCTGCAGAGGCCGTCTTGTGACATCCTCCTACATATTATGCCGATTAGATGATCATGAAGTAGCATTTCTTTCCAGGATATGAAAATATTAGAGGGATTCCAAGTATAGGCAACAGGAATCCCATGAAAGTATAAAGGAAAGGCCTAAGGGGGGACGTTTTCTTCCCGCAGCTTTCAGAGTTTATTTTGGACATGAGGCCAGGATGGGAGGAGGAAGGAAGATCAGCCTGACTCTTTAAACCTGGAAGCTTCCCTGTCAACAAACAACACAGGACAGCCAGAGCTGGAGCAGAGCTAGTGAAATAATTACAATCCCAGCACAGATCAGATATTAACGGAGAAACATGGACGAACGCTTTAAGCGGCTGTGAAGAAGAACAAGGCGGAAGATAAATCAGCCTGCAGAGACGAGAGTCGTCACAGATGACTCACTCCACGAGAATGTTTGGATCTGTGGGAATATTCTGGCAGCAAACTGAGTGTGCAAACGTGTGAGAAACAAAAAGCAACAGAGAGGAGGGTACCTGTGGCACAAAGGGCGATGAATGTCAGCGTGTGTTTGCAGACCATTGCCTGCTTGTCTTTGGGAAGGGGCAGGCGGCGCATGATGTGCTCTATGAAATCATTGGGGATAACCGAGGCCATGTTCCACTTCAACTTCCCCAGGACAACCAGTTCCCACTCCTAAAGCGTAAAAAAAACCAACACAAAATTGTTGGTTAAAGGTGACTTACTGTGCTTTCTGAACAGGTTAGATTAGGTCTGTGGGCGATAAAACACATATTTGTTACATTATTGCACAAATTAATTCTTAGGAATGAGCTTTTTGAACACTCGCACGTGAAAATGTGCAACTGTACAACCATACATCTTTAAAAAGCAGAAGTGGAGCCTCCTGTACAACCAGCAAAAATGTGACATGTGGTTTCTGGATGGTAAGTCAACAACAAAACACTTGTCTTTTCCAGCAGCCATTGTGCAATGCAAACAATACCAATAGATTGACCCAGGAATAACTGCGATAAACAATGACACTATTGTTTCAGTGGTAATGGTGTAATAATGTAAGACTACTAAACTTTAATATTGTAGAAAACACTTGACACTGGAATTGGAAGGCATTTTAAATATTCAAAATAAGATGCAATAAAATAAAATGGATATAAAAACACATTAGAACCCATAAACAAAAAAGTATCATGACATTTCTGTAACAATAACTATCTACAATTACTGAAGAATTTTGAATTTACATTTAATTTTCCTTTGGGATAAACAAAAGTATTTTTGAGTTGAATTTGAAACAAAATTCTCCTTCAAAACATATTTAAAAAACCATCACAATAGATATCATCAAGCTTTTTTAATTACACATCAATAGCTTAACTGCTTTTAAGTGGTAAAACCACCTGACTAAACAGGGAGATCTGCTTTGGTTGCTAGGTGACAGGGTGGGGTTGCTAGGTAACGGTGGCATGGTGGCTGCTCACTTGTGCTGTTGTATTCTGAAAGTTTTTGTCACCAAAAAACACCAACTTATTGGCAAAAAAAATGGCTGGTGCTTGGGCTGTTCTTACACTTTTAGAAGTTTTTACGCTTCCAAGCAGAAGCGTAAAAAAGTTCAAAATGTGAATTTTGCATTATATGACCCCTTTAAAAACTGTTATTCTAGACAAAATCCACCTAGTCGGGCTCCAGTGGCGTGCTGCCATGACTTCACTGACCATGAAAAAGATCACAGCCAGTCCTTATTCCCAGAGGAAATAGCTCTGTAAGATGAGTAACATTTCTTCATTTTATCTCTCCTCACTGTGTCTTATTATCTGCATGCCTTTCTCATTCCTCGCATCCTTTGTGTTCACATCGCCGGCATGTGACGAGCTCTGCACTGCTTAGAGGCCCTGCCAATGAGACAGCGAGCGCCGAGCTTCCTGTCACAAGCCTCAAGCAGCTACAACGAGTTCACACTGCACAGGCAACAGTCGGTCTTTGTAGCAGCAAAACAGGTCTACGCATTCTCACCTTTTAATTTCCTGCATGTCCGCTTTGCTGAGCTCTAAGATGAAAGATTTACCAACCTTTCAATCGTCTCTTTAACTTTCAGTATCAAGATTAGAAATGGATCATTAATTATTGTCTTGTGTTTTCAAAATTTTACCACTGTTATGGTATATTAACACTATATGTTTATATATAAAATGACTTTTTTCAAAGACATTTATATACATTAAGATTAAACCACTTTAAAAGAGTCAGAAGATGATGTAACGAGTCAGCAAGCTTCTGATAGGTTAATATGCAACTTAAATGGCCATCTACTTGTTGATGGCTTTTTATGTCTTCTGGTATTAGAGCCTTCATTAATCAGGGTTCACACACTGGTTTGCCTAGAAAATCTGGTTAGTTTGGGGAGGTGTGAACGGACAATCAAATTCTGATGCAGACCAAAAAACAAACTCTAGTCCAACTAAAATCCTAGGGCTCAGTTAAATTAAATTGAACTCTGATATGATTCAAATATATATGTGAATGCCAAGTGGACTGGGGACCCCTGCAAAAGCAGGAAGAGAACTCAAGCACAGGGCATTCTGGGTAAAAAGAACCAAAACAAATACGCTAGTCTAGCGCTAGTTGGTGAGGTATCTTGTGGTCTTTTAGCAGAGACAAAGAGAAATCCCTACAACCACAAAAAATTTATGCTACTCAATTTTTGTTTGCATTTCTTCAAGAAGGAAAACCATAATCTACTGAAGACTGTTACTGGTATAAACAATATACTAAAGTGCAGCCTTTATGCCATTAAGTTTCCCGTATTAAGCTAAACCAAAGTTTTAATAATTTACAGTTTCATAAAAAGTGAAAGTTTCCATCATGCTATATGGAGCACAGAGCAATCAACGCTTTCCCTCTGTGACCTGTAGGTGCACACTGCTGGTCAGCTGGCTGAAAGAAGGCTACTGCACTTTCCATATTCTTACAAGACATATATTCTCATAAACACCTTTATTAATGTAATGCATGCAGTTTTAAAATTACGGTTGGCAAACTGCAAGGAGAGTAGAGATGCACTGATACGATATTAATGTCTATCGATTCCAGTATTTTAAAAACAATTCTAGTTCGAGTACTGGTGGCAATAAGGGCAAATCTATTCAGTTTAATTCTATACTTTTTGCTGAGTGACATCTGGCGTTATTGTTTATTTTACGTTTTGAACAATTTGAAAGAAGGTTTGCTGCAGCTTATCTTTTACATGTTTGACCAATGTAGTGAAGTTATTGTCAGTTTCAGCTGCTTTATTATTTATTGTTTTGCAAACACTGCAAACAGTGACAGTTTTAGTCCTAATTGCACAGATTGAATAAAAGAAAGTTTTCTTTACATGTTTAACCAAACTTTAGAGGCTATTGGCATATTTAAGTGTGCTGTTCTTGCGTAAAGTTAAAAAATAAATCTGCAATTCAGTAAATTTATCTCTGTGCTGTAAAAAGAAACATTGCATCAATTCAGCCCAGTTTTCTGTATCGGATAAGTATAAACCGATACTAAACCTCAGATATCAGTATCGAAAGTGGAAAAAGTGGATTGGTGCATCATAATGGAGAGCAGAAAAGCAAAAAACAAATACTTTCTTCTGAACGGTAGGTAAATAAATATATGTATCTGGTATAAACAGAACAAACACTTGGAGGTTACTCACCAACACTTCAGAATCCAATATGGCTTCCATGTTTATAAAACATAGTGAAAGTGGATGAAATCAGAGTCACCTCTGATCATTTATGGCTGATTGTTAAATTAGCTGCTTGTGTTCTTTGGCTATAGATTGAGTAAACCAGAATAATTAGCTTGGTGTGTTAAAAGTGCTGAAGATTTAATGTTTCCATGAAAACAGCTAGCTGAGTGCAAAACACTGTCACAAGACAGAACAAGCTTTCAGGAATGTCTTGATGGAGCAGTTTGTGATGTTTGAATGTGCTAAATGTAAAAACAAAAGCATCTATCTTTCTTTCCTTTATTAGTGTGAAGGCCAAACATCTTAAAACCGGCAGCCATCTTCAGACGTTTCCAACCAAGATGGCTAATTAGCAGCACAAGCCAAAGGAAAATATTTTAATTTAATTTGCTAAAATCAGAACTAGAAACTACACAGCTAACTCCAGATAAAACTACTCGACATTTAAACATAGCGATGATCAGAAGCAGATATGTGTGACTTGTAACTTCCCCTATGGTGAAACAAATCCCCTACAAAGCAACCGTAGTAAGCAGTGAAACCCCGACATAAGGCGGGGGCCGTCCCCGCTGGCGCTCTTCCAAAAGCGTCTCTGTCACCTCGGACGCCGGTAACCATTCACATTTGCGTGGGTTTCCTGTGCATAACCCAAATCTTGCGTGCTTATGTTAAAAGAAAGATCAGTGATTGCAAGACGAGCAGTAAAGAGATTTTGCTGTTGGTGTTCTCGCTTCCTGAGCTCTAAAAACAGCTCAGACAACCTCTACTTCAATCTGTCATCTCCTAACGGCCATTTTCTTGTTAAAAATACTCCCTGCATCTACGCAAAACAAGATTAAACACAAAAAATGTATTGTGTTAAAATAAAACTATAAAAACAGCAAAAACAGAGAACTGCAATGATAAAACTCTGTTATATTGCACTGTTGGCACTAGATGGCATCACACGCCTCTGCAGTCTGCATGAATGCACAGCACAGATGTGGCTGTGTTGCACAGTTTCACTTGTGATGAAAATTGGATACTTCCTGTGAGACTCATTCAGCCATTAGCCTTATAAAATCCTCCAAAAAAAGAATGTGACGCTGCATTTTTAAAGGCTCACATGAATGCATGGATGAATGAATGAAACCTTGGTTCTTACCAGCAGCTCTCGGGGTGTAATGGAGTTGTCTGTGTACACGCAGAGCTTTTCCGCTGATGGCGGCCTGCAG
Organism: Micropoecilia bifurca; assembly: GCA_903067075.1. Taxonomy (NCBI): domain Eukaryota; kingdom Metazoa; phylum Chordata; class Actinopteri; order Cyprinodontiformes; family Poeciliidae; genus Micropoecilia; species Micropoecilia bifurca. The sequence goes on along the minus strand of CAEGAF010192209.1, from coordinate 11,480 downwards.
TCCTTCAGCTTTGCGGCCAGGAAGATGCACACAGCTCCCAAGAGCTGCAAATAGTTTTTTCTTGTAGGCATCACTGCTAAGAATCTGTCCAAATAATTAATGGCTAAAGGGAAGACGTCTTGGTTGGTGTTTTCCTCTTCACAAACCTGGAATGACAGGAATTTAACAGAGAAAAAGAAACTTAGAAGGTTTTTTTTAAGACAAATCCAGCTGAATTAAATTTAGTGTTGACTACTCTAAAAGAAAATCAACTGGGTTTAAATATTCAGCGATCTCTATGGTTAATGATGTCTTAAAAATGTAACAAATACTGCAGTGAAGTTGTATGACAGACATAGCTTTGGTTTGAAAGTGAAGTCGCTTTTCGTTCTTCAAAGTGTAATTCAGATTACTTCCACTAGGGGCAAACTTTAAGATATCGGTTGCTTTAAATGTTCCCTGCTTAAAAATTCAAACAAGTTACTACAAATGGTGAACAAATCCTGAAAATCAGGAAAAAACTGAATCAGAGCAAAGGATCATGTCTTCAAGAAAAAAAACTATATATATATATATAATCTACATTAAAACCTGAAATTTTCTGGCCAAATATTTCCCCAGAACTGATGAAAAAAACCAAAAAAAACCAATTGGGATTTGATGAAACTTTAACATATAAAATAATCGATCCAGTTTTTGATTAACTTCAAACCTCATATTTTGATATGCTCTGTGGGCCCAATGAGAATATATGCAAAAAGTGACGTCACATGTTGAAGAACACTAGTAAAAACTGCTGTTAGAATAAGAAAATGGGCCATTTCATCATTGTTGTTTGATATTTATTGTTTTAAATATAAAAGGATTAAATCTATTCTTAATTTTTCATAGTTCGTATGTAAAAACAGAAAACAAGATTTTAAATTCATCATTCTGCACTTCAAAACTAAATAAGTGTTTTAAGTTTTATTACTGATTTCTAACGAGAATATGTCTATGCATGGCCTGATTACAAATAGGTTTAAGGAGGACTTGCATGCAGATGATTGGGGTATTTTCTTTTTCAAGGTTAAATCGCTAATTTCCACACCATTTTACTGAATGAAAGGCAAAAAAAAAAAATCAAGCAAATTAGCTCAGTAGGAAGTCGTTCTGCAATCCCCTTCTCGGTTTTCAAATCCTCTTCCTCATTGTCGATTTCTCCATTAATAAAAACTATGATAGATAAATCCTCCAAAAGTCTTTTTGATGCAAACAAAACACTCAATCGAATTGTTTCCGACGGTCGAATCGAATGAAAGTTGAAGAAAAGCGACATATTTCTGTTCACAAAACTGAAAGCGGCTCATGCCTGCTTCATGGCTTGCAGCTTGAGTCACCTTTAAAAATTCGTAAAAATTAGTAAACATGGAAAATACCAGATTTTCGATTATGTAAATTAAGATAAACTCTTTAGCTGTCGTCTGAGCTCGGTATGAAGCAGAAATTCCCAAAGGTGTGGCTGTAAACTAATGTAAATAAGTAGCTAAGCGCATTGAGGCTGATTTTTTCTGGAATTTCCGACTCCCCCACGCCTTTGGTGAGTCACTCTCATTCAATTGTAAAACAGGTTAACACCAAGAACAGCTATTCTTTCAACTGCATCTCTGTTTTTCAAGCCACATTTAGCTAAAACATGCAAATAAACGCGACAGAAGTTAGCTAAACTTTAAAGTTCCCACCAACCTCGTGCATCCAGCCTGCAACCATTCTCCTCATATAAGGCTGAATGTCCTTCTGGACCCGCTGGAAATACGAACACTGAGGTAAAAAACTGTCCTCAATAGTTAATAAACTCTGCAGCACTCTATCATCATAGAGGATGTTTGGGTCAGGCTGGGCTTTCACGGCTGTGTCTGACTCCAGGCAATACAGCTCCATGACTAGGGCCCCCTTTCTGCTCTTCCACCGCTTTTCTCCTGCTTTTGTGTGATTAAAGTGATAGAAATAAAAAATAATAATAAATAAATATTGTTATAATAACTTCGTCAGCCGACCGGAGCAGCAGAAGTCCCCGAGACGAAGCATGAGGCTGAGGCAACGAGGTTCTCTCCCGACCTGCTGCCTCTCGGGTCTGCTCCTTCCTCCAGGCAGAGGACGCAGCTACAGCGACGCACAACTTCCGGAGACTCCTTCAAAGTAAAAGCCGTATACGGGATATCCGGTCTTATGAAAAAATAAAATAAAAGCAAATCAAGATCCACAAAAAAACCCATTTCATAAAGTAAAAAATAATAAAAAAATCAAACATAATAAATTATTTCATGCACATATCAGTAAATAAATTGGACAAAAATGTAGAAAAATTAATACTGTAATTTTTTCCACCTCCTATAATTTAAACACAAAACAACATTAAAAGACAAAAATAATAAAAATAGAATTTAAATGATAAGCTGCAATTATTCATAAATAATAATACAGCAGAAATAATAACAAATAAGAAAAATAAATTAAATAATACAAAATACAAAAATAAAACACAGTAATAGATACAATAAAGTGCAAAATAGGGGAAAAAAAAGAAAATCATGTGGTATAAAAATAAAATACAATACATATTGAAATAAAAATTGCCATTTTAATCTAAAAAATATGCCAATAATTAGATTATATTTTTAAATAGAGTTAAATAATCTCAATTATATTTTTGAACCGTAAAGATTTTCAGCTTTATGTTCTCTCTGTTTTCTTCTCTTGTAACCTTTGTCATACTTTCCTGGCAACAAAGTAATGTACACCTTTTATAGATGATAAACTTGGCCTTATTTTTCAGTGCTTAACCGTGTGTCTCTCTCTAAGATGCATATTAGCTACGACTTAATGTAAATGCTCCAAAATATTTGGCACTATTTAACAGATACTTACTGTAAAACCATATTTCAATATTAAATTATTTCACAAACAAGACACAAACTATCTGAATCATTTTGCTACTTCAGGTATCAAAGTTTTTATGTGCCTGGCAGCCATATTTGTTTATATGGAAAAACTTTAACTTTCCGACTTTAAATGTAATTTCAGTTGAAGTCCAACAAGAAACTCAGAAATTTTAGCTAAAAAAATGCAAACAAATTGAGTCCAACATGGTTATTAATGTACAGGTGACAGTATCTCTAATGTTGGTTTATATCTCATTAAGTCATTTAAACACCACCTATGATGCTGTAATGGAAAATTTTATGATGTGCTCCTCACCCCTGTTGTGCTTTAGATTAGACAAATGGCCAGACCATTTGTGCTGTGCTCCACTATTGTCCAATCAAGTCTCTCTTCTCTAACCAGAACCTATAACAGGAAGATCCACTGTTGGTCAAAGCAGACTGACAGACTCCTTTGACTCTGTATTTCATTCTCACCTTGCAAGATTTTAATATATTTCTTATTTCTTCTCATCCAGACAGTTGTTTAAAGTTATTTTTTTCCATGACAATGCTCAACATGTCTCTACACTGTTTGAATCCATAAAATGCAAAGGAACACATTACTATTGCTGGTTTTGGAACAAGAGTTGTAAATAAAACACAATTGAGTTGGATCTGTCCATCCAGGACTTATTATATGCAAAGTTGCCAAGACAATGTTAGCAGTCTACTTTTAGCAATACAACCAGTGACAGTGCTCCTCTCTACATAGATTCTGTGTGGTGCAATTTCTGATTAAAAAAAAAAAACCATCAAAAATGTGTGAAGGAAGTGTTGCAGATATCAGTGCATTTTATGTGTGGCAGCTATATTAGATTTTGAGTTTGTGCAAGGAAAAATGTTCAACTTCCCAGCAACAAATTCCAATTCTTTCAATTTCAGTTGATTTTTCCAACCTATAACTCAGAAATTTTGACTTCCAAGTACAAATGGAACAACACTTCCCACTCATTTCAATCTGTAGCGGAGCCTTATTAATAAACTGAGGTAATAGAGACAGAATTTGCTTTTTTGTTGATCTGTAAATCGTTGCTGTAACCGTACCATTCCTTCCCATTTTTACAGTTCTTGAATGCTTACAAATTTAAGTCATCGGCTGGTGTGGCTAATCGGCGTTAGCCTTGTCTCTTGGCAACAATATTTAGCACATACCAATGGTTTTCCAAATTAAACACTCTTAAGTTGGGTGTGGGTGACCGAGGTCGACTTCTAAGGTAAAACCTCCTTAGCTGATTGATGCTGTTCCAGACCAGAGACTCCAAACAACGTTCAATTAATTCAGTGTGTTATCAGCTAATTTTGTTTAAGTAATAATAAAGTTTGCAGCTCACACTGATCTGTACCAAGCTGTTCATTGACAAAAAATCAAGAACCAAAGACAAATATCAACCCAATAAAGTAAATTCTTTCATCTAGGTTCAATATTGTTACATAACGCTTGTTAGTTGACCTTTGAATCTGATTAATCCTTTCAAGATCCCAATGCATGTACACTATGTACACTCATCTACTTTGAAAATACAAGTGGGATTTAAGAAAGCATAAATAAATACGCTTACTTCCTAATGTTTAATGTCTTTTGAGTATTCAGTCTATGTTCTAGGTAGCTTTATGTGTCAGTTCAGCAGAAATCTCTCTCATGAAGATGCTTTTCAGTAAAAGTCAAAGGTAACGGTGGAAGTCTGTGAGAAACCAAAGACAGGAAACTCTCACTGTCCATGCAGCATTTTGTTCTTCATTTTCTCAGGACATTGATTGGCCGGGAGGCGCACAAATATTTCTTATCTGACAAGCCAACCTGCTCCGGAAGAGGACATGCAAATACTTTTCAGTTAATTATTGACTTAGTTGCTTGACATTTGTAGCCAATATAAAGTTCACATACACTTCAAAAAGAACCTCACAAACTACTGAGGTTTCATTTGGAGACAAACTGCATAATATCGGACGATAATTTAATCATATTTAGATAAAATAGGTCTCATTTCACCTGTAATATGTCTACATTATTTCATATGTCTACAATATGAAATAATGAACTCATGTAATTGGACAGAAACAGTATTTTTCAGGACCTGAAGCTAAAATATGCAACCCCTCAGTCTTTTCAGTTCCACATCCTTTGTTTTTCAGTGGTTGCTATATTTCCAGAGTAGTCTTTTAAGACACAATTTGCAAAACAGAGAGCAGGGAATGACTGGTATCAGTTAAAAAGTTACAATGATATCAGCTCTTAAACTATGCAATAAAAGCTATAAAGATATTGAGCCGTTCACAGAAAGCTATGTTTCCTAAAAGTTCCAATGACGCTCTTAGCTTAAAATATTCAAAAAGTGTTGAGTATTTTTAAGTCTTAACATCATCATTGCGAGAGGATGCTTGGATGTAAACTTTCAACTGAAATTCATGGTTAACATTAAGCTAACAACGCTTGCTGACATGTCTGTAAAAACTGAGATTTGTGAGGCTGTGCTGGCAAATTAAAATTTTTAAACATACAGTAAATCTCACATTTTCTTCTGTGAGAAAATTACATTTAGCTGAAATATGAAACTGTTTATCCATTTCCCACCAGTAATTTGACACATTTTAATTCAACTGAACAGATAAAACAGATATTTGCATAGAAAAATTTTCCAATTCTTTGTTCAAGCTCTTTTAGATTAAATATGAGAATTCAATCCTCTTGAGTTCATGTCTTGTGTTGTCTATAATCAACCCACAAAAAAGCTCAGCTGCTTTTGTTGGATTTCTTTGACATTTGTTCATTTGAAATATTTAGTTGGAACAACAGTTTGAAAAGTTTAGAGGATTAACAGGCATAAAGTATTTATAAAGAGATGTTATTTGAATACTGTAGGACCTGAGGTCTTTCCAGAAAATATAATTTGTTTTCTACAAGTTACAATAAACTTCAATTTTCTCCATTTACCTGGACTACAGAGTAGTAGAGTTGCGAGACAGAATCTTTTTCCAAAAAAGATGAAATAAGATAAAATAAAATAAAAATTCAACCATGACTAAATTCAGCCAAAATTTGGTGAGACGATAAAAACATATTTTCTTCATTTTTATTAAACAATGGCTTAATAATTGTTTTAGGGCCTCTTGTCACTTTAAATCCAAATAAGCTCCTGCTGTCCACGCTTCCCAACTCAACCTTTACAGTCAGACGTGAAAATGGCTTCAAACAGATACATAATTACGCAACCGTACATCTTTGAAAAGCAGAAGTGGAGTCTACTGCGCAAGCAACAATGAATGCAGTAAATTGTTTCTGGATGGTAAGTCAACAACAAGAGCCTTGTCTTTTTCAGCAGCGGTAGATCCAGCTAACCAAACCTGCTGGACCTCTGCTGGGGTTGCTAGGTGACGGGCGTAACTCTACTGGGGTTGCTAGGTGACCGGCGGAACTCTGCTGGGGTTGCTAGGTGATGGGTGGAACTCTGCTGGGGTTGCTAGGTGATGGGCTGGGATTTGCTGGGGTTAGTAGGTGATTTGTGATGTTGCCTTCGCAACGTTTTCCAGACACCAAAAAATTTTTTGTTATTGTCAAAAAATAGCTCGGTCTTTTTTTAAGCGCTTTTGCTGTTTTTGAAACAGCAGAGACCCAAACAGAAGAACAAAAATGTGATTTCTTAAAAAAAAAGAAAAAAAGCATCAACTTCGTATAAAGCAAATTTGTGTATTTTATATTTGAAGCTTGGTTCAGCTCTGTGGGAGCAACGCAGGAATCTAAACTCGCTGGTTAGGATCAAGGCAACTTTACTGTTAGAGCAAACAGAGGAGCTAAACTGAGTCACGTTGCAAACTTCCCCCTTTCACAGCTGCCACCAAACGGCTGAATGAGATATGGACTTTCATTGAGAAAAAAAGCCACACACACACACACACACACACACACAAGCACGTATGCACACGCACACACACACATACACACACAAAGCACTGTGGAGCTATTATGAGAGCAGACTGTGAAGTGAGAATCAGAACCGTCTGTGAGGGAACGTCAGGGTTAGCAAGATTAGTTCTGCTTTAAAATAAGGAGTGTCTTTGAACGGGCCAGTCTCAGAATTGAGATTTCATGTCGGGTTATCCAGTTATCTTTCCACGGAGAGGCTGACAAATCCTTGCGTCAAAGATTTTCTCTGATGACAATGAGGCCTTCCATGCCAGCCAGTCAAAGCTCCGACACTTGAGGCGTTAAACAGATAAAAGCAGCCTTACTCCAATGCTGCTGTTTGTGCATGTGTCCTGTGATAACACGTCAGAGCCTGAAACCCTGGGAAAACGTGGAGCAGCGTGAAATCACCTTGATCCAAAGATTCCTGCTGCATACCAGTCCGCTGAACCCACCAGAGCACAGGGGCCCGCAGATAAGCAGTCTGCCAATGATCAAGAGAAACAGACAAAGGAAAAGGGATGGCAGTCTTGATCTGTAATCCAGGAGTTTGGTTTGCAGCTTAAAATCATGTAGTGCATTTCCTGTGTAAGATCAAGGAAGTTGCTCCACGAGGGAGGCCGCTGTCGGATATAAACACAGGATTTACTTTGGCATGCCAGTTCCAGAGCTTGATTACAGGTTACCCATGTGCGCTGAGTGAAGCTGGCTGTTTGGGTTTACTGACAGCAGAGAAGAGGATGCTATGGCTGGAATGCAGTGGTGTGAACAGTGGTGAGCGCTCCTCCCAGAGCTAACCGATAGCTGGTGTTGCTCAGACGGAGATAAAGCTGCTTTTTTTTTTCTGTCACATGCTCGCATTCTGGGAGCTTGCAACACCGTGGAAGTGGGCCAAACACTCGTGAACCGAAAAGAAGGCAACTCAAATGTTGACTTGCGTGTTCTTGCTCTTTCATATGCTATTCTGGTCATGCTATCAGCGGCATGGGGCAGGTTTTTATCACACATCAAAGGTCTGTTATCACCGCAGAGCGGCTTTCCAGGAGATTCCAGCAAGGCGTGTTGAAGCTGCTCCCAACAACTGCTTTGGTTCTTAATTATATTTTTCTGGATGCATAAATCCTTAGAGTAACTCCCACCATGAATCCATCCGTCAGATGTGATTGGAATCTGCGGTACAAGCAGCTAATTTGCGCTCAACTGCGAAGGCAAGATTAGAAAACAAACGGAGTGAGCGCAGGAAGAGGAGGGTGTTTCCCCCGCTGCGTCTTTGGAATGTTTTGGCTAAACTGAAAGCCATCATTCAAACGCAAATGCCAACATTTGAGGAGACAATGAAGAGATAGATAGCAACATCCGGGCCTGGTTCGGGCCCCGAGCACAAAAAGGGTTTCTTTTCCTCGGTCACTGCAGAATTTACCCCCCTCCTGTTATACGTCTGCACATGAGTCTGACGTCCGGTGGATCGCATCTCCCGATGCGACCAGAACCCCGGAGAACATTACCCCATTCTCCACCATGAAGTCAGGAGAGACGGCAGACGAAGAGCGGAGATAATGAGAGTAAATTTAAAACAAAGAAGGGTCTATAAGGTGCTGGAACAAGAGACTGTGAAATGCTTGCCACTTGGTTTATGGCCCCAACATCTCCTTCCATGAACTGCATAAAAAATGTTCTGATTCTTTACGTCGTCAACAAGTTAAGCTCTGTAAACGCAACAAAGAAGCAGGCTGACAATGCCTGACGGGTGCTTTGTTCTGATGTTGTTCCTGTCAAGGAAATCTTACTTCTTGTTGGGATTTCCTTAAATCTATTTGTGGCAGGACCGTACCTCCGCTCTGGAAACTTTGCAAAAACACTTTTTTTATATATATAAAACCTTAAAGAGGCAGTATTATGCATTTTCCAAGAACATAGTCCACTTTTACACCACAATCAAGCAACTATGTTACCTTCAGTTCTTACAAAATTGCTACATATATCACGTATGACTTAAAAGAAGTTTGACTTGAAACTCTTGCTCTTTCTGAAACTCCACCTTCAGGAAGCCATCACTACATGGCTCCTCTATTAACAACGTTTTCACCAGCGTTTCACTGAGAAGTAGGTCCTATAATGAGCTCTGCAGATGTGTGGTTTCCCCAGGTGTTTGCTAACTTCTGCTGGCTAGTCTGAAGGAACTGAAGAGGAGGAGCTGCGTCTCGAAGGCGGAGCTAGGTCCACCCAGGTGTTTTGCCCAGCTAAATGATTGCCATGGAGATTAAAGGATTTCTTAAACAGGAATGAATTAAGAATTACGGCAACACTCCTGCTATGCTTTTAATGAGGGAAAAACATTATAACATGATGCAAAGCTAAAAAAAAGTCAATTTTACATAATACTGTCCCTTTAAGGTAAAAACATTTCTTAGCAAAGCAAAACAAAAAACATTCTTTGATGTTTGTATCTGAAAATTAACAGTCAAAGACCTTTAGGTCTCAGTATGGATTGTGAGAAAAATATTTATTGCAATTAGGAGTGAGCGATATGGACTGATAGTTTTATCACAATATTCTATGATAAGAACTATTTAGTACTTCTTTGTCATGTAACTCAATGGTGAAACTTTGTTCCACAAACACAAATACTTCTCTCGTGTTTCTTTAGGACACCAGTCAAATAAAGAAGTGAGTGGTGTAAATATTTTATAATTTACTGAACAGTGATAAAAATAGTAAAACTAATAATCTCGACAATACAGACCGTTTTTAATGGTTTTAAAATCATAATTTGGAATTCATTATGACAACAATAAATTTAGATTCATATTAATAAATGATAAACAATGTTATTAATGCTCACCCCTACTTACAATTAACGTCTTATGCTTTCAATCAATTTGTGAAGATTTGTTTTATTTCTGATCTTTTCCCAATATCTATATGGAACCCTATCGCAATAAGCAATTAATTAATCACATGATAACTTAAACTGAGCTCAATAATTTCCATTCTGACGATTAATATTTTTTAAAAAGCAATTCTGTCTACAGAGACTTCCTAATCTATTTTATTCATGATTTTGGTTTTGTGTTGTTTTTATTTATTTATTATTTGTTTGTTGTATTTTATTTTGGATATTTAAAATATGTAGTGTCGGATATTCTTTCTCTCAAAGAGAGAAGGACCTTGCATTATTATGCCATTATCAATACTTTACTTGAAAATGGTCTCAAAACAATGTTATCATTTATCCCAAAAATTACCAGGACGATTTGTGATCCACTATAATCTTTCATTGTGACAGGTCAGTGCAAACATAGGTTAAATGGTGACTCACAGTATTTACCTTGAACAGATGAACACGTGATTGAAAATGCATCTTCTCTCTGTTCCTTTGTCTGCTCTGATGACTCCAGGAAACTTTGACCTGCAATAGGATAAAACGTTGAATTGTTGCTACACAATGTTCTACGTTTAATGCTAAAGCATTGAAACATTTGGCTGTAATGATCTTTGTTACCTTTGGAGGAAAACGAGGAAAGCAAAGCATAAAAACACCATCCCTACTGTGAAGCATGGTGGTGGCAGCATCATGCCGCCTGGATGTTTTGTGGCTGATCCTTGAAAAAGAGATAGAATCAAGAGGAAAGAACATTATGTGAAACTAATGAAGAAGCATCTCAAGTTATAAGCAAGAAAGTTGAGGTTTGGGCACAAACAGATCTTCGAGATGCATCTCCTTTCCCTCCTCAGCTCCTTCAGACTAGCCAGAAGCAATTAGCAAACACCTGGTGCTGCTTCTCAGTGCAACGCTGGTAAAAACGTTGTTAAAGGGTTAATAGAGGAGTGATGTTGTGATGACTTCCTGAAGGGAGTTTCAGAAAAAAGAGGGATGTCTTAAAGAGACAGAGGCCCGATTTCAAGGTGTTAAATTACAAAGTCAAATGTCTTTTAAGTCACATTTAATATATTTTTATAACAACTACTTGATTGAGCTATAAAATGGCACTAAATGCCTGGAAAATACATAATACTACTGAGAAAACTCTGAGGAAACCTAAACTGTTTGAGTCAAGTTACATCTTAAAACCTCACCTAACATTAAGGAATAATGAACATTTTGAGCTGTTGAAAGTAAGAAATGTCTCAGTTCTTAACCTGGCATCTGGAAAATAGAAATTTCTAACTGTTCAGTCCCACTTATTGTTAGACAATGTGGAAAAAACAGGTTATGTGTCTTATATTTCAACTATATGCAAAAATTCAACCCAAAGTTCTCAAAGGACACATATTTCAGTGAGGAGCACTGAAGGGACAGCCTGCATGAAGCCTGGGTTAACTCATAAGTGACAAGTAGCAGCTTGAATACACTCCAATTCACACTGAACTATAAAATAACTCTGATACCTGGATAAGATGATACTTTTCCAGTTTCTCTGGACGCCTGAGCATGCATGGAAAACACAGACTTGTGTTTCCAAAAAAGACAAAGCGGCATTCTTGATGTGAGCATACAGCTTGCTTTTTGTTATATAACTCTGCTCGGGGGGGGGGGGGGGGGGGGACATTTGCTTTTGCAAAAATTTTATCTGAATTTACCCCACCTTTAAAACTAATTTTGTATAAAAAAAAAATATATAAGGGGGGTGGGGTAG
>CAEGAF010192205.1:0-19204 GCA_903067075.1 Micropoecilia bifurca | reverse complement strand
CCACACAAATAAAATTACATAATTAAAAATTTTAATTTTTTTTTAAAATATTTATATTTTTTTATTTATTTTTTTTTTTTTTTTTTTTTTTTTTTTTTTTGCTCTATAGTATGTCACAAAAACTGTCAAAATGGAAACAACTTGAAACTAACGTATTCTGTTAACCACACACCCAGTGACCTGGAGACAATTCTTAAAACTAAATAATTTCAGAGAGACAGTGGTGTAAAGAAAATGGATGGATGAATGAATGGATAATTTCAGAGGACTCAATTGATAGTCTTGGTAGACACTTTTCTAATGAATAGAGAACTTTCATAAAAGAAATTGTATCTCTTGAAATAATCTCTGGAAATACAATTTCTACTTTGAACCAAGGTGGAAGAATAATGCTGTCAGTATTGGCTATTTTCTAGCAGGGACAGAAAACCTGATAAGAGTTGAAAGTATGATGTGAACTCATACTTGGAGCTAATTCAGTTTGTCTCATTGATCAGAGCTTCGATCTGGTAATGACGTCACCCCACAAGTTGAGTGAATTTTACTAGTCGCTAACAGTATTTAGAGTAAATGTGGCAGAATGCATATTCACAACACACTTTTCAAAATTTTACTAATAAAAAATGTGAAAACCATGCATCATTTTCCTTCCATGTTACAGTCATGAGTTTATTTGTGTTTGTGCATCACAACAAATCCTAACAGATTTTGACTGTAACCCAACAAAACTTCAGATGGTGTTAATACTTCTACAAGACACTGTAACTACGCTCTTTAACCCGTCAGACACATAAAGTAGCTTCTGAGTTTAGAAGCGGCTCCAAACACCAGGGAGGGGATGAAAAAGTGAGGTGCCTGCCTGGCAGAGCGTAGGTCATGTGGTTCACAGAAGTAGGTCTGTTTTTCTGAACCCTGTAGCATTTAACCCCTGTGGAGTTCATGGTAACAGAGTACGCTATGAGCTTTGCTTTCCACAGTGCCTTCACCCTCAGGCTTTCTTTACTCACATAAGCTGCAGTTCTTCAGGATTTTAACCTGGTTTTTAATAAATGCTAGAAAATCCCAAGACAGTTGCACAGACTCAACTACAGCATTGCATGTGAAAAGTGGAGCTGTGCATCTATATTACTTATGTTGACTGGTATGTTGGGGTTATTCCTCTTGTGCATGTTCTGAGCTTTACCAGTCACAGTGGCAGTCTGTGTACAGTGTTGTTATTGTCAAGATTTGTTTCATACTTTCCATTCGTTTTTCTTTCCTTTTTTTTCCAATCACAAGGCATATAGGCATGACAAAACTGAAAATGTACAGGACAATACAATAAAACGCTAAGAAAGAAGTATCATAATATATTTGCTTGTATTCTCAGTGGGTGAATTAGTGTGTATCCACATTCCTTCAGGTGCATTGTTGAATGAAATATATATGTCTGACATAGATGGCAAAACCAAGAAGTCTTCTGTCTAGGAACGCACAATATATCACCATCAATATTTGTATCAGCTGATAAAAAGCTGATACAAATCTCGGCTTTTTACAATACAAATATTGTATTGGTTTGTTTTGACATATCGGTAGCGGTCCGATAAGTGTCAGGTGATATGACAATGATGGAGTGCAGGATTGTAGTGTTTAACCGAAGTAGAGAAGTCATGTAGTTTGTCACTCCTGCACTTTCAAAAGTAGAGGGGAATATGCATAACACGTGTTTAAATATCATTTATTAGCCAATATCGATATCGGCCCAAAATGTCCTGACCAGGATTTTAAATTGTTTCACTTGTTCCCATTACTGATGTAAGTCATTTAACATAAAATTTCTGAAACTAACTTCCAGTCTCACACTTTTTTTTGTAAAACCAGTCTTCTGTATTTGCCTGAAAACATATTATTTACAACAGTATGCTGGTCACTGGCTTAACAAGCTACAAATTGCATCTAAATTGTTTATTCTAGCAGCTTTCACTACATTCAACATATGTGGCAGCCATATTGCACACTAAAGTTGGGGCTGCTCGGTAAGCTCCGAGTCCAACTGTCCTGGTCAGAATTTCCTCATTCAGGGGACAGTCTTTGTTATACTTCACTTCACATTGTATGCAATCCCCACAGAGAAACATGGAAGTGGCAGCAATATGATGGCAGGAAACCTGATCAGAATTGATACAAAGACAGATGCAGTTAAATGCAGGAAAGTCCTACAAGAACTTCAAAGCCAACAAAAGCCTTCAGACGTTGGGCAAAGTTCATCCTCCTGCAGAACAAAAATCCTAAATGTACAACCAGAGCTACAATATAATATTTAAGATTAAAGTGTATTTATATTTTAAAATGGCCCAGTCAAAGGTCAGACCTACAACAAATCTAATAAGGAATCTTCGGTAAGAATTAAAAGCGAATAAATGCTATTTTTTTCAATCTGACTGAGCCAATATAAAGGAATGTGTAAAATTCAAAATCTCGAGGGAAAGAAATTCTGCAAAAACGTAAACTGGAAATTCTCGCTGCTGTAATTACAACACATGGGGTCGTTCTAAGAGATTTATTCATAGGGCTGAATACAAAAGTACATTACACTTTTACCATCTATTTTAAGATCATGCACAACCTTGTGTTGTTCCCATAAAATTCCAACTCACTGACATTTGTCCCTGTAATGTGACAACATGAGAAAAAGCTTGAAGGATATGAAAATTTAGCAACACGTGTTGCTAAATTTAAAAATGCAAATGTCTGAAAACTGTAACCAAACTTTTAGATTTGTACAAGAGCAGATTTCCCACGCTAACTGAAAGAACCTGCAAAAACAGAACTGACATGGTGGAACACACCCAGCGCACAACTCGCTCCCTCAAAACAAACATCAGCACGGGAATACAAGCCAAACGGGGTCTTCTGTTCTCTCATATCCTCCGCAGTATCATATGCAAGGCTTGGGTCATTGCTTCAGGTCAAACAAAACAAACATTAAATACAGATCTGCAAAAGAACAGCACCTTACAACTGGAATCAAACCAAATTCCCAAACCACAATAAACAGATACAAGGAAGCTGAAGCAATTCTCGAGCATTTCTAGGCCACCGTTGTTTGAAAAAAATGCTGTTGTTATATTTGTCCTGGGTGTTTTGAATTCATTCTGTAGCTTTGGTACAATCAGTATGGACTGTGCTTTGCAGCTGGTAAAATTCAGCCCAGAGAAGTGAGGTGAGGGTGATTTATTATCAGATCTGGGCAGTCTCCTATCTCCTATCTCAACAACTGGGCAGCTGACCAGCAAAGTGTTTATACATGGCAGCTTGAAGGGCACAGATACATTTGAGCACATCTGAAATGAGAAAGACTCAATTTACAAGGCAGTCTGTGTCGTGAGTCCATGAGAAATTGCCCACAGTTAGTAAAGGTCATAGGTTTGGCTCATAGTTTGTCACGTGTTGTTGCATTTGTTCGCTTCCTGCAGAAAAAAAAAAAGATGTGTTGCAGGATCAATAAACTATCTCACTCTATACCATCTGTGGCCGGGTATGGGATTTAAACAGAGGCTAAAAGCCATGACACGCCTTTTAATAAGATGAATCATCAGAAAACACGGTGCAATAGGGTTCATTTCTGCACACTGTAAGACAACAGGCGCATGCTACAATTTATGAATCTTTCACCATGACCTAAAATATACATCCTACGCTGAGCTAACTGTACCTCTGAGATGTACTGAATATTTCATCCTATCTGACAAAATAAATACCTAAAATGATGGTATTTTAGGTATTTATACCTAAAATAAAATATGTGGGTTTCTGAGAGGCGAGCCTCTCAGAAACCCACATAAAGCAAAAATAAATAAATAAATAAACAGTGAACGTTGTAAAAAATCCCAAATGTGATTTCTATGGTCAGCTTCAACAACATGACTGGTTGGTGGGAAGAGTCTTATCAAGCCAAATAATAATGACCTTTGGATACATATACTGGTGTTTATGAGCACCAGTATATGGTGAACAATTAATGATGAACATTAATTGTAATTATCCTTATTGTGACGTAGGAACATTTTTCTTTTTAGGTGAAAGCACTATACTACTTTCACCTATACAATCAAACATTTAGAGACATGGAGGGAAGAAAGGATCTTCTAAGTTCTTCAGGTAATTTCTTCAACTGAAATGAAAAGGCCCTGACGGCACAATACAGAAATTCTTAAGTTAAATTTAATACCTTTTACAACCCTGTGGACACCCTGTTGCAAATTTACAAACCTGGGCAATGCTCCCAGGTTTATACGTTGATAAGCTGTTTGGCAAAACATTAACCTACTGCTATGCTGGAAGTAGATTTACATTGTATTATTTTTTAATAGAAATGTGTATTTGATAGTTAAATCTTATCAACTGTGAAAGTTCTCAAATTGCTTTTTAAAAAAATGTAATACTTGTAAGAGGACTGGAAACGGCTGATTATGAAATTAATAACCAACAGATCTGAAAGAAAATAACATAAGAAAAAACATGTTGATAGGACAACATGATTTGTCCCATCAAACAAAACATTTTGGCCTTTTTATTTGCTGGCGGGGTTTTTGGAGGCTGTTTTTAAATTATTATTGGTTTTATGAAGAATTCACCTGCATCTCCTGAAAAAAAAAAAAAAATCAAAGCTTTTTTTTTTTTTTTTTTTTTTTTCTGCATCACCACCACAATTTAAATGCATTTTAGTTTCTGTGATAGAGCAACACAAAGCTTCTCATGAGTATAATTCTTTTGGGGATTTTCTTTTCTACAGAGCTGGTGGAAACTTCTTAAACTCAGATTAAATACAGGACATTTAAACATCAATTTTCAAGATTTGCTATAGACTCTCAGATGGATTATTTCCCAAATTTTGACTGGGTCATTCCTACACATACGAATATTGTAGAAAGGCTAATTTTACTTTTTTCTTTTTCTTTTAAGCTATACCTTCTATGAAGTTATTGTACCTGCATTTATATTACATCTGATATTCTGGTTGACTCAGTTCGACTGGGGACCAAGACTGTAACATTTGTTGCATTTTCAGCTGCTGCAGTGTGAGTCAATAGAGTCAACCATTAAAAAGAAAAAAACATTAAGTGCTTCACCCATGGTGACATTGTAAAAAGAACCATTGAAGATTGTAACACAAAAACCTCTAAACAACACATTAAGTGTGACTTCCTTCTTCACAAAATGTAAACACAAGTGGAGTGGCTTCAGATTTTAGCAGTGGTAGGATTTCTCTTTCTTGGCAAAAGACTACAAGCCATTTCTACAGCTAGCAGTAGATTTCCGTGTTGGTTTTGGTTGTATTTAACCAGAATGCCCTGCTCTTTAATCCGCTTCCAAACTTTGGAGCGGTCTCCGGTCCACTTGGCATTCACTCCAACCAAACCCAGATCAAGGTTTGTAGGCGGATCAGACTTCGCTTTTTTGGTCTGCATCATAGTTTGCTTGTGTAATCACACCTCCCCCAAAAAAGAAATGGACTTCCTGAGCAAACAGCTAAACAGACCAAACAGGGCTGGTGTGAATGAAGCCAAAGATTAAATTTACTAGTTAAAACACTTCAGAAGTCTACCGGATGTATTGGATATAATTAAAGTAAACAATTAAGAGAGTTAAATACAAATACATGCTACACTTGTATGCATTTGTGGCATGCATCTGCTCCATCATATCAAATCCCAATAAAATACAAAGTGTTGTCATGACATCATGAATTGTGAAAAAGTATAAAGAGTACAGATCTTTTGCAATGCACCCCATGTGTACTGTAAAGTATGACATTTGTGAAGAGACCAGCATGTCGTTTTACCATAGCACCTTCAGAATTTAGGTATAGTTCAAGCTATTGAAAAGCTAAGCAGTTAAACCTCTGCACCAGTGTCCAGACTTACTAATTTTACAGCAGCAGCTGACAAATCAGGCACCTGCTAAAATCTATCAAAATGTTCTCCGAATTAAAATGCATTAAAGCTGCTTCCGTTTAATTAAAGAGAATAAGAGGTTGGAATTAAAACCCCGATATGTATTTTTGCAACATCAGATATAAATATTTCATCAGATTTACATTGTGCGGCATAGCACAGATAGATATAATGCAAGACGAAGCATTTGTTATGCTTGTTACCTGACAGGTAACGAAGAATGAAAATTCTGGATCTAAATGAGATTCAAGGATTTTACAGTCAAGCGGTAGCTTGAATCACTTCAGAGATTAAGTCGGAAATTTTCACCTCCGGTCACTTATAAAAAGGCAACAACAAGAGAAAGGAAACCAAAATGAAAAGGGAAGGCAAGCAAACCATTGTAAAAAGAACAGAAAGGAGGGCAGGAAAGGGAAGCAGATTGCGCTTTTGATGCCATTTCTCCTTGTCGAATATTTCAAAGACCCATAATGACACAAAATACCCCCAACTGTCAAAACCAACCAATTGCTCAGTGTTGGCTGAACAGCTCAATAGCGTGTGCATGAGTGAATTTAGGGCAGGAGTGGCTAAGTTACAGGAGTATTTGTCCAGCTCTAGAATTAGTTCAACCTTAACTGAGGCTCTGCTTAGCGTCCGTCCTTTATCAAAACACGTGGAGAAAACCATAGGCTTGGGACTAATTAGGAGTCCAGCACAGACACGCATGCGCGGAGAGATGCTCTTTCTTCCTGTTTTCAAGGGTCTGTCAGGGGTGTGAAGAGGCTACAATGAGGCTTTAAAGAGCAGAGTTGTGCAGCTCAGACCACTCATTAGTTGGAAACACAAGGTACAGATAACGTTTGCAAGCTTGCTATTGTGCTGCTCAAAATATTCTGTAGTTTTGCAAGCACATATCACACAATTACTTTGTTTTTCACAAACATCCATTAGTTTCCATTTTAATTTGTTACTATCATATAATAACCATATATGCATAAGAACATTTGCAGGTGAAATCACCTTGGAATGAAGAGAGAAAAAGAAAAGAAAATAGCAAAGGTTTTGCGTGTGAAGCTGTCTGCGGTTTCTGTTCTGTTTAGAGTCAATTCCCTCTGGAAAAACAACCATAGAGAAGTGAAAAGATGGAAAGTACACTTTGTAGTAATACTTGAGATGTAACTGTAGACACAGTTACATCCAAAATTGGGTACAGTATAACAGAAAAAAGAAACCAATGTAAATGAAGCCAAATAGTAGGTTCTTTTTTTACTCTTTCAAACAGAAAGTAACCCTAGAAGCAGAATGAAATTAGCTCAGTTATTGATATGTTAGGAGGCTCTAAAGCAGCCGGTTGTGTGCATCGATGCAGGATGTGTAAAAAAAACTAAAGAAAAGAAACGTATGCAGGCCTCCTACACGTTATCATATAGACCTAGTATCTCTTTGGACATTTCTGTTACAAATTTCAATTCAGTTTAATATAAAGTATTCAAGCAAATTTCTATTAATTTCTATCTAGCTAAATAATGTCCAACAAGATACATGTTAAATAGTTTATTTAAGATTAAAACAGAAAAATTGTTAAAAATGAGTGATTTTTTTTTTCTTTATTAATTTGGCCAAAACATCTTTCTGGCAGGATTGTCTTGAATTTAACCCCTTGCATATTTCCAACGACTGACTGGCTTTAGTGCCGCTGCTGAATACAAACATCCCCATGGTGTGATTCTGTCACCACCATGTTTTACAGTAGGAATCGTGTTCTACTTTCCATGCTCGTATCAAGGCCACGTGTGGCCGACAGATGATCATTGCTTCATATGTGCTATTTAAAAAATATTTTTGAAAAACTAAAAAGGGTGATTAAAAAGGGTCTGGACACTGGTGCAGAGGTTTAACTGCTTAGCTTTTCAATTAATTTTGCCTGGATTTCATGCTAAATAAAATACAGTAAAATGTTGGCTTGGTGCTATTTGTTAAGAACTTTGATTCCATTAGGTGTCATTGTTGGCAATTACTAAAATATCAGGTCCAGCAAATCTCCTGATGAAAACTACAAACTGGTCATCAAAAATTGCAACTGATGGAAAGGACATCAATTAAATATGCTATCAGCTTGCTATAAGCGTGTCGTTATATGACCTTTGCGCTTACAGTATCTTTGCCATCTGCCCCTCAAATGTGTACTGTTCATTTAAAACAAGCAGGAAGGTCTTCAAGGGCCTGCTTCTCATCATCACCACTCATCCCTACATTTCTTTGGAATGGAGCACTTTACATAGTAACTTATAGTAACTTATTATTCTGATTTGGCTATTTTTTTAGAAACATACACGCTCAGTCCTTATTGGTTATTTGACTCATCTTCCTGAATGGTTGTTCCCATTGTGCTATGATGGTCAGACGGACATCATCACACGTCTACACAATATTGATGTTTTTTTATTCTGCATTTTACCTAGCAAAAAAATTAACTTTGAACTGTAGTCAACTTTTTTCCCCCACTTTTCTACTCACTGTGTAAAATCAATTAAATTTATACAAGGATTGATGTGTTTCCTGGGAAATTTCTAAATACCACAGGGACAAGCAATGTCATTTTCAAAATATATATTTTATTCACATAAAGCGTAGGCACTGAACCGAGGAGAGAGTTTAATAATGTCCTTTTATATGTTGGAAGGTTTCTGAGCTGCACAAACAGTGAGAGGGGAACAGTAACCCACAGTAACGCAGGTGGCTTACTGAGACAATATCCTGGCCTGGCTCACTTTCCTTCAAGCCACGCAGGTCTTGACCTGGTCACAAGCCAAATTTCAGTCCAAATCAGCCCAGTGTGTCCACCTGACACAACAGCAGGTCAAACAGGTGAGGATTCAGGGGAGAAGCAACATGAAAGAGAAGCTAAACCAAACTATATGGAAGTAAAAATGTTTGGTTAAGAAGCACATACTGGTTGAACAGGGCATTAGCAGCAGCTCGGCTGGATACAGGCCCATTCTAAGTATTACACTGCGCTAATATTTGAAAGCTTCCGTGGTGCAGGGAAACGTTCCACACGCTACAGTCCTTCAAACTACTTTAAAATAGTGGCTTTTTCATTTACTACTGTACAAAAATTCAAGGCATGAGGCAAACAAAGAGGTTTGATCCTTGCAGTTACCCATTATAAAGCTCCATTTTCTAAAAAAAAAAAAACACATTCCAAATGAACAATCCTAAACAGCTCTGTAAAAACCTATTGATCTAAAAACATGCAATCAAACAGCAGAGTGAGACCGTAGTGTCAGTAAGCCTAGAAAGGCCAAACAATGACGAGTGTAAAGCAAAAGCCGTTGATCCCTCATCTGCCGCGTCTGTGCTAAAATGGGAAGTATGTGAAGCAGTTGGAGAGCTTACAGTGGGAGAGTGTGACATCGGTTCCTCATGGGGACTGTTTAGTTCACAAACTGTTATCCTGTTTAATTTACTAAAACCTGGGAGCTTGTGTTGCATTTTGTAACCTGGACTAAAAACATGTACAGAAAGGATGTTTTTTAAAAATAAAACAACAAAACTTCATTTTTCTGATCTTATTGAAAATTAAACTAAATTGAAGGGAATAAAATAAATTGTCCAAGGCTTATGAGATATGTTGTCATCTTTAAAATAGCATAATGCTCATTTTTAAGATATTGCTTTAAAAATTACCAATAGCAGGGTTTATCTGAGTTTTAGTAAATTAAACTTGGATTTAAATGTAAGACCAACATGAATTACAAAAAATAACCTAACAACTTGTATCTAACATAAACAAGTTAAATACGATTGCAAACTTAAATTAGTATTTTTAAGTTCTGATTTGCATGTTTTTAAAGGCTACCCAACTTCAACACCTATCAAAAGCATGCGCCATAAGAGTAATAGTGGGTTTTTAGGAACCATTAAAATGCCTGTTTTTCTGGTAGAATTCTTTAAAAAATTAACTCTTCAACAATGAAGAAGTCAGTTGTGGATAATAGAAAAATGCTCGGATTTTAATCAAGCAAAAAAAAATTCAACTTAAAGTCAGTAAGGCGGTTTTAGGAGCAAGTTTCTCAGGTTTCTAATAAAGAGTGACCGTTTGGGGATATTTGTCTCTCCTGTATCATATGGTAGTTATGAATCGATCAAATGTTTTCCAACCAGTACAGCTCAGCAGTTTTCCTCGTAGTCTGACTGCCAAATTCAGTTTTGATCCTTAACACAAAGAAGAAAAATAATACACATTTTTAATACAGGATTTTAACTCATGTTAACCTTTGGCTGATTTTTTTTTTATTTATTAAACTTAAAAAAAGAAACACACAGACTGTAAGTTTAGTGTATGTGTTTATATAGAACAATAAATATTGGGAGACCTGAGTTGTAATGAAATATTGAAGAATCCCAGAATTAAAATCAATCAAGGATAACAGTCCTGTTCCAGTCTCTGGCAGACTGACTGGAGCTTCTCTGTCAACAAGGTTTGTAGCTCTGCCTGAATTCATCAGCAAATGTAATGTTATCTGTGTGTTTTATCTGTGTGTTTATCAGAAATAAAATGCATAAATCTAGAAGAAAGAAAAGCAGTAGCAAAAACCGAACAATCATTTAATCAACTTAAGGCATGAGTATAAATGTAACGTATGACTTAGTAGTTATGACTTACTACAACCTTGAGGAGTTTGTCATTTAGCAATAGTTTCTATAGTAACAGCTTTAACACTGCAACAGAATAAATTTGCCCCAACAAATAAAACACTCTGAAACTGAGTTGCGTAACAACATTCTAACATCAAATATTCTTTGACAAATGTAATCACTATCAAGATGAAAGCTTAGTGGGATTACGTTTTTCTTTCTAAAGGATTCAAAATAAATGAACCCCGGCAGTACTAATATTTAGCTGGAACATCATCCTTCATAATATCTACTGGCAAACAATAGAAACTCCAGAGGAAGAATTCACAGCTACATCTAGCTGTTGCCAATCTGCATAATGAGATCAGAGGTTTGGATGTGCAGAAACAACAAAGGAAATATAAATAATAAAATCTGAATGCCTGGTAAGTTACACTGGCAAAATAAGTTTGAAATATTTATAACAAGTCTAGTAGCAGCCATCTTAGTATTTCCTTTAGATCTGTTTAAGGCTGGTAAACAAATAAGACAAAGATAACTCCCAGCGGGCCACAAAAGAAAGTTCCGATGGCAAGAATAACAGCAAATATTAATTTTTGGGGGAAAATCAATAATGATTTGTGTTTTGGAGCCTCCGAGGAGTAAAATGTGACCTGTGTGTCGTTGCCTGGGAAACTGCCGGAGTTATCCGAGCAGCACTGCCATCAGATTCCCTTTTAATTACTGCTTCCCTAAAGTACAAGTTATCAGATGAAGGTCAGTTAAGCATGAGCGTGCCAGTGCCTGGGAAAATATGAAAAGGGTTCAGTATACAACAAAACACATTAAAAGAAATAGAGATTGGGTAGTCATCTGAAAATACAGACGAAGAGGGGAAGGAAGAGATGGACGAGATCAACTTCAGGGAATTTACCACCCAAAAAGACAGCAAAGATCTCTGCTCTGTTCGTACCGGGGAAGACTGTGGCTAACAATGAAGACAAATTCTGAAACTAAGTATGGAAACACAAGGGATCCGAGAACACCAGTTTGTTGGACACTTTGTTCCAAGTCTACAAATCCTCAATACAAATACGGACAACAGACCACCTGCTGCACCATCTGACCAAAACAGACAGCGACAACAAGCCACCTTCTTGGATTAAGCCATTTTTTTTTAAGTCTTGCAACTTGTTGATCATTTTAATTGTAAAATTGTCTAGTTGTTTTTGTCAAACAGGTTCCATTTACATAACTCTCTGCTTCACACAGAAAAGCCTTTCACAGCCCCGTGCCCAATCTGCCCTTACAGAGTCAAGAGGCCAGGAGGACAATGCTACTTTCAGCCACACATAACAACAAGTTGTAGCTACAGTCACACAGTCCCTTACTGGGATTTTGTGTTAGACCAACACAAAGCAGGGTCTAATTGTGAATTGAAAGGAAAGTTATAAAACATTCTCACATGTTTTGCAGCATAACTGTGTATTCAGCATCCCTGAGTGAATACTTTGTATAAACCACCAAACTGGTCAGGCCTATTTGGATTTGTTGGGTAGCATTTATCTTAAATTAGATTCTCAATTAGATATGGATGTGGATGGAGGCAGATTAACATGCGGAGTAAACCATTTTGTTATAGCTTTGGTTGTATGTTGCAGGTTGTCATCAAGCTAGAATATAAAGCTTTTTTTTCCACAACAGATTTTCCACCAGTGTTGCCCTGTCTTTTGCTCCACCCATCTTCCAGCTTCCCTGGCCCGGCTGAAGAAAAGCATCCACCCGAAGGTTGCTGATGTCAGACGGACTAGGTGTGTTTGGAGGGATGTGCAGTCTGTGTTTAGTCACAAAAGATTTCTGCATGCAGGCCATGAAGTTCACTTTCTTCTCACCTGGCCAGACCAGCCATCTTTCAGAAGACTGGTGGAGACATCTGAGAGTCTACCAGAAACAAGTCTAATCAACATGGGGGTTTTTTCTATTATCTATCAGATATTTGGAGTTAAAATACCAGGAATGTATTTTAACTCCAAAAATCCCACCTGAGCAGAAATCCACTGCTTTCACCTGGTGAGTGAATTTCTGTACATTGCCAATGTAGGTTGATGGCAATATCTTCTTGGATGCAGTTGGTTTCAGGAAATGGGTGAAACATTGCTCCATCTCTTGTTTAAAGATTGGGAATACTGTGTTATCACCTAATACTTCTGAAAATCTGTCCAGAAATGATTGCATTCCTTAGTCTTTATCCTGATGTTTGTTCACTAATGTTCTCTAACTGAGGACTTCATGACATAAGTGTATTTTCTTATCAGGTGATTTCTTGTTTTAAAGGATACTCCTACGTTGTGTTGAGATACATGCCTTCACCTTCCAGTATGTTACTTTGTGCAGACAACACATACTTCTGCCCAAAATAAATTGTAATTTTTGGTTGTAACTTGACAAAATGTGAAAATAAATAAATGAATAAATCAAAAAATTACAAAGTAAAGAAGTATAAATACTTTAGCCGGGGTTATCCGAGCTAAAGTGTTGCATGTACTTTGAAAATGATATCAGCAAAAAAAGGATTCAAGAAACTGAATCATGATTTTGAGTAAAATGATATTTTGGATGAAACAGAGCAGGATGCTAATTCTGTATTTTGACATTGATTTAGACGAGAAGATTTGTGATGAGGTTGAAAGGAAGTTATTTCAGCTATACAAACATAATTGTACATTATATAAAATGGTATTAATTAGTTCAAACAGATGGTCGTGATGTTCTCTTTTTCTCTGATATTTATGTCCCTGACTGAAGTGTGACAACATATTAATTATTATGTAATGCAATACAGCAACTTCTTCCTTCTGCTTGTATGAAACAAAATAAGACCAATACTTTGTTTTTTGGTTTTGGGGCAGGGGGTTACGACAAATGTGTCTAAAATGCTTTAACAACCACAATAAAGATTTTAGCTATCAAAGTCAAACTAGGTTTCCAAAAATGTACTGTTGCATAAACCTGAAGCCCACAAACAAAGATTACTTACTGTTTACAGTAGCTGTCTGACTGTTAGATTGTTGATTTAGGTTTGCAGTGTAACTACACAAACACTCAAGGCAAGTTAAGACATGTCAGAACAAAGTCCTTCCATTTTAACCTGTGGAACCCTGTGATTGACTGATTGCAAATGGAGAAAAATCAACAAAATAGTTAGGAAGGTCTTGGTTGTTAAAAACTAAGTTGACGTAATTTAGAACCAGCATGCTGACAGAATACAGATACAGCCTTGCAAAGCAGTTGATCCATAAACCTCAAAATATTTCACCAATGATGACCCGAGTAACATTTGACCAGCAGATATTCTATGAGCAAGTAAACGAAGGAACAGACTATCGACGTCAAGGAAAGGGTTTTGAAAACGACAGTAAGCTCAAATAAATATTTGCTTCAACCCAGACACGTTAAATGAAATCTGAGTGCACAACATATTATGTTCATGTAGTAGTTTCAGAATTTCACATAAACAGTATGAAAGTATGGGTGCATCGTTCCTTGTAACTACAGTTGCTGTTTTGTTGTTTTGTGGTGAAGGGGATTTTTCTAATCATATTTTTAAGCCATACAATGAATTTACAGTACACTCATGGGTCACAAGACCTCAGTACAACAGAGTCTGCAAGACTCAGTGTTTGAGTTTTTCATGAAGGATGTGCAGATGATAAATCTGTGGCAACTGTTAATAGTGGTAGTGATGAATAATATTATTTCTCGTGGATTTCTATCCCCTAACTTCCTCCAAATGATGTGGGCCATTTTATTGTCGTAGGGTAAGTATTATGTTTACAACTACAACAGAATGAAACCCTTTACGTCAAAGAAGCGACTAACCAGGCAGGCTCATGAAGATAATTTGGTTTCATTCCGATTATCTTGGTAATTTCCGACCGTTTTCTCTGAAGCCGTTCTCCGTCTCTTCATTCCTAGCTGCCTATTCCATTTCCCCTTCCCCATCTTTTGACTAAATCAAATGCACCCCTCACCCATCCTCCTCCCAGCATTGCCTCCCCTTCCTCCTTCCACCAACGTGGCACACGCCACTGCAGTGATATATCCATGTGAGTCACCACAAGGGACATTCAACTGTGAAGTGCAGAGTCCAGTGACAGCTTTTACGCAGTAACAAGCAAATTGTGCAAATCCATGCCACCTCCCATTTCTAAAAATAGCAGCAGTGCCACATAATGGTAGCTTAGAAGAACATCGTTTGGTAAAATTATCACAAGAAAACTGACCTGAAAAGGGAAAATGTTATCACGACCTCCTCCTTCATCCATCCAGGACTTTGGGTTGAAGCCGGCGGGACTGTTTCTGGGGTACTTCTGGGATGCCACGTGGTTGTTAGGGAAGGTTTTCTTCAGTGGAGAGATGGAATTGATGGGAGTCATCCCTCCATTAAGCCCACGGCGATAATCTCGGCCCTGAGATCCTCCCCAGCCGCCGCCTCCACTTCCGTAGCCTCCTCCAGGACTCCAAGAGGTGGAGGAGCCAGGGGATGGAGAGGGGCTCTGGTAGCTGGCCGGACCCCAGGGGGATGGGGGCTTGTTCAAGCTGTTGGACAAGTGCGGCAACTGGTTGAAAGCTGGATTCCTGTGCGAGAAGGGTGGCGGTGGGTGGGGGGAGGCTGGGGAGCGTCGGTGCTGCTGGTGTTGGTTGTGGGGATGCTGGAAATGGGGGTGAGGCGGCGGGGCAGGGTGGTGCTGGGACAAGGCCGGAGCCGGTCCAATCTGGGGAGAGAAGTTTCCCCCAAACCCAGGGCTGACGTGGTGTGAGAAGTTCTGGAACAGCAGAGGCCCGTTGTTGGCAGAGGCTGGGTTAAAAAAGCTGACGTCCTCGTTGATGATTGTTGACGGTGCAGGTGGGATGGCAGCTGACCAGTTGTTAAAGCCAGTAAGGGATGACGAGGTTGTGCTCGACTGTACCGGGCCTGTTCCGCCTAGACCAGATGTCTCCTGATAATCAAATCCAGTCAGGACAGGTGACTCAAGACGAAGCTGCTTCTCTTTTCCGTTGCTGCCCTCTGATGTGCCGTTCTCCGTCTTGGCTTCCTCTGATCGGGATTTTTCCAGTTCTGCAATTATCCCGCCACCGCTCCCAGTCTCCTGGTGACCCCCAGGAGATAACTGCTGCTGTTTTTCTTGAGTTTCTTGCATTTCCTGTTGCTGCTGTGCTTTGGGCTTCTCTGCGCCCCCGAGGATTTCGTCTTGCACACTGTTGTGGGTGGCAGAGGTAGGGAAGAGCCAGGGAGAACCTCCCGTAGTGCCATTCCCTGTGGCTGTAGTGCTGTTTATGAAAGCAGCAGGGCTCTGAGACACATTCTGGTGGTGGTGCTGGGGCTGCAAATGCGGGTGGATTCGGACCGGGAAAGCAGACTTGTTGCCAGTGTTGTTCTGAACTAGGACTCCGAACCCGTAATCCCCCATTTGTTCTCTCCCCCCAGAACAAATGCTATTCTGCGATCTCTTTGGTCAGACTGTGAAAAAAGCAAACAGAAAGGCATGCAGGTTAGCATTCGGTCCTTCATTCCCTAGTAGATCAAGGGATCTAGGATCCACCAGGTGGTTCCACATCATCAAATAAAAGGTTTTCTTTCTTTGCTTTTGGGTTCATAATTACAGAAGTGGCAACCTAGCTTAAGTATATAATATTGGATATTGCTTCTCCTTCAGATAACATGGTGAGAAGAATATCTTGCCTAAAAAAATTTGCACTATCGATTAAAATCTGAGTTGGTGTGAGGTTAGCTTCCCCTGCTTCAAGAGGTCTAACACCTACATCTTTCATTCTAAATTAACTTTATTGTGTTATGATCTCTTTTCCGACACAAAAGAAATGTCCCAAGTCACTTGGAGCTGTAAAAATGAAATAAATAAATAAATCTTTTCAGTTCCATAAAAACATGCTTTCTAACAAAAGCGACTTACATTAACGCCAGTTGTTCAGTGAAATCATTCAGTTTTCAGGTTCATTGCTCAATCAGTCTGAAACTCAAATATCCAATGTCTTTTTTTCTTATAATTGAATACATCCTGGTAGGTACTACCAGGAGGCACAAGTCTTACAGTGCTATGGGTGTCAAAATTAGCTATTTTGAGAAAAGGTTAAGTAACGTGAACGTGTTATTTGTGTACCTCAACACATGAAAAAGTCATACTGCTAACAGTAATTAGAACTGTACCAATTAGGAAAACCAAGCCTGGTTGTGACGACATCTCTACTCCAATTTTCAAGACATATTAAGCCAATATTAGACTTTGGATGACATCAAAACTTTCTTCAGATAACAGGAAGGCTCTGTTTTGTTCATTTGAGCTTTTGGAACTGAATTTAGAAATGTTGGTACCCTTTTAAAAAGCTAATAGTAAAGGTAAGAATCTACTTTCTCCAGAGAAAATACACACAAAAAGACTAATTTTAGAAATATTGGTTGTATTTATTGCTAATTTAAAGGCAGCTATGAAGACATAATTGTCTAAACTGCTGAAGTCAGTTGCCAAATATGTCATCATTGTGTCTGCGTAATAAAAGATTATTAAAAACTGGTTTTCCTGAGAATGCCTTTTCATGCACCCAAAGTGATGTCAACTTTGTACCAGGGTAAATAATTAGAGATCAGGAATGTCAGAAAGGCTATGAAATGATTTGAATGCTATTCTCATAACATCTCATATATTGCCAAAGTTCCAAACAATGGAAAGATCATGCAGTGTTCATCTAAAGCTAAGCTGTAGAAACTAATTGTTGTGTTTTTTGTAATAAACAGGGCATATTTTGCCAAATATAGTTAAGTAGTGCAAATTCACAGAATGTACAAATTATAAAAGGGATGTTGTATTTTCCCCTGTAAGACTACTTTGTTAAAAATAGAATTTCAAAATTTAGTATTAAGCAAGACATTTTAAAATGGCATCATGGCTAATAAACTAGGAACTACACTTGAATTAGTATATTGATATTTATACTTTTAAAGAAAAATCAGCAGGTCAAAGATTTTACAAAAATTGGGAGTCTACCAAAAATGTTCTATTTAAAGGATCCCTGTAAAAGTCGCAAACAGATTTAGAAGTGGCATTTTATTATACATTTATATGCATTCTGTAAGTATAAATTACTCATCGCGGTTTTTTGAAATCTAATTATGTACACATAATAATAATAATAATAAACCATGATCATATGAACTGACCCTTAATACAACCAAGGGAAAAAACAAGTCAACGTTCCGTCTTTAGCTAATTATAACCTCGTGACGTTGCCGGTTTGTAAGAGCCCAGCTGAGCTCCAGTAGAACCAGAAACGCTGCCGTGTCGAGAGCAGGCGAAGGAGGAGGAGGGTTTCAGAAAAGGCAAATTAGCTTGACAGGCATCGAGCTACGAGCAGCACGAACAACGACACGAACACACAAACCTAATCAATCGGACAGTGTTTAAAATATGACAACTTAACCGCCGTAACGTTTGGGGATAAAACAGTCGACCTTGCTTTGACAGCTGTCAGCAGGAGACACTATGGTCAAATTAAATCGAAGATAAGTTTCAGTTTGGGAACAACGTTTCACATTTAACCAGACAATATGTATTTTTTTCCTCTTTTTTTGTCTTTACACTCCTGCGACAGTCCCTGACATACAGCCAGTTATAATTTATAAAGGTGACCAGGGAAGTTTTTTTTTTTATCCGTTGCTAGCATTAGCAAGCTAGCTATTAACGGCTGTTAGCACAGATGCTAGCTCGCTGGACAGGCTGTGTATGCGGGCGAGTAAAAATCATTTTTCACCTTCTGATCACCCCCTTCGACCTCGGAGATGCCTTTTTGTCGAGGTCCTTCGCTTCGGGCTGACAGCGGGAAGATGTCCTTGAAGCGACGAGTGCGGCAGGCAAAGCTTTTCAGAGGCGATTTAATAGCTGACTCGTACAGTGCAGTCGGTCAGCTTACTCTCTCTCTCTCTCTCTCTCTCTCTCTCTCTCTCTCTCTCTCTCTCTCTCTCCCTTCTCCTGACGTGTCCTGCCTCTCAATGACACAGCTCTCTATCTGCTGCCTCTGATCTGGACTCGATCATCGAATAGCTTTTGTTAATGTGGCAGCAGAGCGGAGCAGAGGTTCCCTTTCGAGCCTTATTCGATCGGTTTCATTGTCCGTTTGATTCGGGGTTATTTTCGCTGCTTGCTGTCTTCCCTTACAGAGCCAGCCGATCCTTGTGTGTGTGTGTGTGTGTGTGTGTGTGTGTGCGTGTGTTTCCTGGCTGCCCCTTTCTCCTGGAACCGACCGTGACCGAATGACAGCGAGAGATCAGCCGAGGCACGCTTCCGCTTCAAGGACCGCCCCTACCGCCGTGGCCCCGCCTCCAAGGAGGCACACCTCGATACGTGATTGGCTCGGCCAGTCGGTGATCTCGCCCCGTTTTAGCAGTCATGCACCAGTCATACGCGCATGATATCAATACGTCCAGCCCACGGAGGTCAGGAAGACAGAAGAAAACTCCACCCACCCACCGTCCTGTCCTTTCACGATGCGGCCGGTAGCAGGTCGTGAGAAAAACGAGGGGGGGGGGGGGGGGGGGGGGGGGGGGGGGGGGGGGGGGGGGGGGGGGGGGGGGGGGGGGGGGGGGGGGGGGG
>CAEGAF010192197.1:0-22075 GCA_903067075.1 Micropoecilia bifurca | reverse complement strand
CCCCCCCCACCACCCCCCCCCCGCCCCCCGCGCCCCCCCCCCCCCCCCCCCCCCCCGGTCGGGTTTTAAACCAAGTTCAAATTTTTTCTGGGCAATCTTGAGGTCTGTTGATAACTGTGGTGTCTTACTTGGTAGCTAAAGAAAAAACCCAGAGCCCCCCGACAAACTTTCTTTGTTCTTGACAGCTACAAAATTCCACGCACGTTCAGTAGCTGCAGTTTCTCCAAATATGAGAAGTACCTGACAACCCGCAACCCCAGCTGCATATTCGACAAACCAGACTATACCAGCATCGTGGCTCCAGGAGTCTGTGGGAACGGATTCTTGGAGAAGGGAGAGCAGTGCGACTGTGGCTCTGTGGAGGTACATAAAACAACCCTTTATCTAAAATTAAAAAAAAATTTAAAGCCTTTCTTAAAACTGCTATGCAGCATTTCACAATAAAGATGACATTTCAGATTTTGGTTTAGTCATAATTTCCTTGAAAGGCTGATTTCCAAATAAGTCAATGAAATTTTAAAAAATAGATTTCAATTTCATTACTAAACTTTTTTTTGAATGCATTAAGAAATATACTCAAATTCTGCCTGAACTAAACTAAAAATGTTTTAATACAAATTAAATACAAATTCATTCAAAGACAGAACATTAAGCCTCTGTTTAACATAGACATGACTCAGTCATTTAAAAAAAATCAGATGCATTCATTGCTTAAGACAACAGTCCAGGATATGAAGCTTAGAAATTATATGTAGCCTGAAGCTGCAGACAATTCCTGGAAGAAAACCTGCTGAAGGGAGCAGCAGCAGTACAGACCTCAATTCAAATGAAAATATCTTACGAGACATAAACACTGAACACTCAGGGCTCAGACAAGCTGCACAGCAACTGAACTTTTAATTGAAACAAGGGGTTAACTACACAAATATAATATTTTAATCAATTGAAAATTAGGAGCTGCAGTCCCCAATGACTGATGGATTGAAGGAAAAGACTTGTGACAGAAAAATTATCAATTCCATTGTTTAGTTATTCATATTTTTTTTAAAGAAAAAAATCTTACATTTAATATATGCATTCCATGTGTATGTGAAAAACAGATTGAAATTTGTTTATAGATTTGACACAGTGGCACAGATTTGTCTCCATTCAGCATTTAAAACCAAAGTTGGGGCATTTATCAATCCAACAGAGGTTCCAGTCGTTGTCGAAGTTTTGTGATCTGGAATCTTCCTGACAAACCAAGACATGTTTCTGTTTTAAAGCGGGTGATTCTAGGAGACAACCAGCAGCCCTCAGCGGGGCGTCTAACTCTCACAATACTTGTTTTTTCCTCATCATTGTTTGGTCTTTATTTCTTCTAATTAGCACTACTGACTAGACTCTTATTTATGGTTATATCTAACTCCTCAGAACTCCCATTCAGTTATGCAAAGGCTGCTGAAAGCCTTTGACGCATCAAGTTAATGTTTCCTGTAATGCCATACAGTAAATTTCACAAAGCAGAACATTCCTTTCAGAGTTCTGCTTGGACTTGTCAGCTCTGATGACATACCTCAGCATTACACATGGCTCCGGTCGGTTGCCTCTTGGAGCAGCATGCAGAGCAGAAGCTAACACTGCTAGCATGAAGCCAGGGTTTGAGCGACAGACTGGACTGAGAGAGATTTCAGCAAGATTTGTCTCTAGTCTTACCTTTGTTCTGTACACGACTGGAGTGAAAAGTTCAACTTCACCATGACTGAACGTTCCCCCAATCGCTCACCATGATGTAACACCACAAAAAATTAGCTACAAACTTTGCAAAAATACAACATTGATTGATACAGAATGTGATGGGGTTTAATGCAAAGTTTCACATGTGAGAGATTCTCTGACGCTTCACGTTAAACACGTTGCCATTTTCAGGAATGCAGCAACCTGTGCTGCAACGTCACCAGCTGCACCCTGAGCGCAGGTTCACAATGCGCTGAAGGCGAGTGCTGCGAGAACTGCAAGGTGAGTCAACATCATCCATCACCTCTCAGCCCAACAGCCAAGTGACAGCAAAGCCGTCACATCAGCAACACAATTTGTTTGGCGCACTGCCGCCCTCTTGTGGACTTTTTGAGTTGTAGCAAAACATTGTTTATGAAAAAGTACTTTTCTTGGGGATTTTGCTTTGTGTCATATGATATTTCAGATCACATGACAAACTCAATTCGACTCACCGCAGCCATGTATGTGGCCTTCAACCTTCAAGATAGCAGTTGTTTTATCAATCCAATCAAGGCATTTTTATCCGTTTAAACTGTCAAATGTAAGACAAAGCTTCAATATTTCATTTTAAGTACTTATCGAATTTTAAGTACAATATGAGAGACAGCCGTTTATTAATGTTTTAGCAGGTTATTGATGGACTTCACCAATAAATTCTGCCACAACCGACCTTCCGAAGACATTCATGATCTGGATCTGGCTGAAAAGTTTTTGACGTTCCTGTTTTAGATCATAAAAGCAAAGTCCAATACAAGACAAAGACAATCTGAGTAAATGAGACTTAAACTGTAGCCACAACTTTTTCAAATCTATATAGAACAATTATTTCCCTGATTATAAATGAGCCACACACTGGAACCATCAGATCTGAAATACAGAAGGCATTTCTGTATTAAATCCACTGCTTTAAATCCACTGTCGGCACCAGAGACGTTGGCGTTATGTCTTATGGTAACGGGGTTTGGTGCACACAGATCCAGCCTCGCTCCATCGAGTGCCGCAGGAAGCAGGACGACTGCGACCTGGCCGAGTACTGCGACGGGCAGAGCGCCTCCTGTCCTGAGGACGTGTTCGCCATGAACGGGCTCCCATGCGATAAGGGCCTGGGCTACTGCTACAACGGTCAGTGTCCACAGAGGGCAGCGCAGTGCAAGAAGGTCTACGGCTACGGTAAGTGACTCGGCTTTCAGGCGGCGTTCAAAAGTGAGACGAACAGCAAGAGGTCGACTGTGGAACGGTTTGATTCTTGTCTGTCCAGCTGCCGAAGAGGCTTCTTCATCCTGCTACAACTACAACACCAAAGGAAATAACTATGCTTACTGCAGACGCCTCTCTGACACAGACTTTATCCCCTGCCAAAAACAGTGAGTCTCAGAACAGTCCTTATAATGATTATTATTATTATCCCCAACTCTGGTGACACCAAACAAACCATCAGTAACTAACAGTCAAAACAGTTGGTGGCTGTGACTGGTGACCCAGAGGCCTGAAACAACCTGCTGGTCAGTAAATGCAACTAAACCGATCGGCGCCGATTGTGATCCGTATTGCCAATATGAAATAATTGGATCTTATTAATCCTTTCCTAAAATGCAGGTCAACTATAATCCCTATTTTTAACAAATAAATGAGTAAGTAGCTTTAAAGCATAGTTTGTTTATTTGAATCCATCAGCCACTAATGTAACAATGGCTGCTCTTCTTGGAGTCCACATCATAAAACAGATATTGCAAAAACGGTTACATAAATTCACAGTTCTACCTCTTAACAAAATTAAGCTTAAAGGTAGCCTATTATACTACTAGAAAAAAACTCACATTTTCTAGAAAAACTAAGGAAATCTCAGAGCTCCAAACTTTGAATCTCAGAAATTTCCAGTTTTTTTCTACAATCCATCCATTTTCTTGCACCCTTGTCCCTTAGTGGGGTCGGGAGTTGCTGGTGCCTATCTCCAGCTGAGGTTCCGGGCGGTGAGCGGGGTACACCCTGGACAGGTCACCAGTCTGTCGCAGGGCAACACAGAGACACACAGGACAAACAACCATGCATGCACACACTCACACCTAGGGACAATTTAGACAGACCAATTAACCTGACAGTCATGTTTTTGGACTGTGGGAGGAAACCGGAGAAAACCCACCATGCACAGGGAGAACATGCAAACTCCATGCAGAAAGGCCGGGGCCGGGAATTGAACCCAGAACCTTCTTGTTGCAAGGCAACAGGTGTGCTCTACCAACTGCGCCACTGTGCAGCCTTTTTTTCTACAAAATTTCTGAAATTAATCTGAATTAATCCGGCAGAAATTTTTTTCCATCTACTATGGCTCTATTACAAAATCTAAATGAAACCTCAATGGCATCTGAAAACTGGAGTCGACTACCAAGTCCGATTGGTGCATCTCTACTTGGTCGAGATATTTCCCATCCAGCTCCTTCAGGTGACGTTCAGGGACAGACGTAAACATGAGCCTCTTGTTTTCTGTGCAGAGATGTTTTGTGTGGGAAGCTCTTCTGCCAGGGCGGCAATGCAAACCCAATCTACGGCCAAATGGTCACAATTTCTGGGGTTTGCAAGGCGATGTTCTTTACCGACTACACCAAAGACTATGGGCAGGTGGATGAAGGCAGCATGTGTGAGGAGGGAAAGGTACTGATGACTCACTTTTTCCAAGTTTTTCGATTTATCATTCTGTGTTCGCAGCAGCTTCAAACTGTGTTTGTGTGTTTCAAGGTGTGCAGCCAGAACCAGTGCATGGATCTTGAGAGAGCGTACAGAAACACAAACTGCTCGGCAAAATGCCCCGGCAACGCTGTGAGTAAACGCCAGCATGGCAGCTTTCCTAAACACCAACCGAGTCTAGATTGGAGCGATAAACATTCTGCAACCGGCACCAGCTGTTCATCTGGAGCGTCACTTTCCATCTTCTCAGAGGTCCAATTTAGAGCAACTCCACTACATTCACTGAAAAAAAAATCACTAATAAAGCGTGACATGTCAATTTTAAAGAATAAAGTAAGGTTTACTTCTCTTAATAATAGTAAATGGTAAAAAGACAAGGGACAAAACAGTCTGCTTTTTTCACTCCTGATACAGATATCTGAGGTTTAGTACTGATCCAAAAACAGATTAATTAATTTAGAATGTCTTTTTTAACACCTACATAAAGGTATTAAATACAAATGTGCAATTAGGAGCAGAACAACCAATGTAAAGAATAAAGAAACTGAAATGGGCAAAAACAAACTGCAATAAATAGTTTGTTTTTGTGCAATTAGGAATTAGAAAGTTCAAATAAGAGTTTTAAACATAATGTAAAATAAATACTAAAGCCTGACGTCACTCAGAGCATGAAGCATAGAGTTAGACTGAATAGATCTGCCCTTATGGATAAGGCAGATTGTCACCGATACCAACATCTGGAATTTTTTTCAATCCGGAACAG
This sequence comes from Micropoecilia bifurca, assembly GCA_903067075.1. Lineage (NCBI taxonomy): Eukaryota > Metazoa > Chordata > Actinopteri > Cyprinodontiformes > Poeciliidae > Micropoecilia > Micropoecilia bifurca. The sequence goes on along the minus strand of CAEGAF010192197.1, from coordinate 16,872 downwards.
TGTGTGTTCGGGGTCCAGTGTGTGTGTGTGTGTGTCTTCAGGTTCCAGTGTGTGTGTGTGTGTGTGTGTGTGTGTGTGTGTGTGTGTGTGTGTGTGTGTGTGTGTGTGTGTGTGTGTGTGTCTTCAGGGTCCAGTGTGTGTGTTCAGGGTCTAATGCGTGTGTTCAGGGTCCAGTGTGTGTGTTCATGGTCCAGTGTGTGTGTTCAGGGTCCAGTGTGTGTGTTCATGGTCCAGTGTGTGTCTTCAGGGTCCAGTGTGTGTCTTCAGGGTCCAGTGTGTGTGTCTTCAGGGTCCAGTGTGTGTGTTCAGGGTCTAATGTGTGTGTTCTCTTCAGGTGTGCAATCACAGGAGTGAGTGTCAGTGCCTGCCCGACTGGTTGCCTCCTAACTGCAGAGCAAAGGATGAGGCTTTCAGTTCTCTGTCCACCGGTACGAACCGTCTCCAGGTGTTCATCAGCACGAATCCTGGATTCAGATAAACTCATGTCTGATTCATTCCTGCAGGAGTAACCATCGCCATCTCCCTAGCTGTCATTCTGGTGATCATCGGCCTGTTTTTAGGAGTTGTGGGGTTCATGTGTAGGAAGAGACACAGTCCAACCCTGCCAGTGTAAGCGACATTCAGCCCACAGATGGTTTTATTGTTCCTGTTTGTCGTGATGATGACCGAATTCCTTCCCAACAGTTCACAGACGCAGAGAAATGCCCCAGCAGTAAGCAGCTCTGCGCCTTACGTCAACCAGGAATACACCGTCAGTCAGCCAAGGCCACTCAGACAGGTAACGGCACAGCATCGTGACACAGGACTGTACATCAGCTGCTCAATAGGTACTGAATATGGCTCAACTTTTAGGCACCGAAGCCCAAAGCAGCTCCGCCTCCTCCACCTCCAGCTGGGAACCAACCCAAACCACCAAGCCAGAACTACAGCGCTGCACGCCAGGTACACACTTCCTCTGGGACAGCTGCTATAACACATAATAACACATTAAGGCCATTGTAGATAGTAAAAAAAAAATTCAAAGACTCAGATTTTTTTATTTTTTTATTTTCTGAAATGTTTTAGAAAAAAGGGTGGAATTTCTAAGTTTGAAAAGTCAAAAATTCTAAAAGTCAACATTTTGCAGACCTCAAATTTTGAGATCAAAATTAAACTTGGAAAATGACAAAATTTTGAAAATTTTCAAAAATGACTTAGCTCAATTTAAAAATGTCAGAATTTTTGGTTGAAATTTGGCTCTTTTTTTTTATCTACAATGGCCGTAGTGTGTCACCTACACAGGCTTTGGCCAATCATAGAGTGGATCAGTCGCAAGTACCTCAGGTAGAGCGAACCTCCAATAAATAAAGTTATAATAGTGAACTTCACTGCTACCTGAAACATTTTTGCCTCATCAAACACACCAAGGCAAAGATGGCGGGATTAACATATTAAAAATAAAATAAATAGAGCGAGTTATACATTAGGGTTATTTGCGGAAAACTACAGAGAAATTCATCTCAAAGCCCAAAGGGTCTGATCTAAAGGATCAGATATGCAGCGCCAAATGGCTTGTGAAATTAATGAATGTTTAGGAACGTTCTGGTGACACAGACATAATTCATCACGTTTGTTTTACAAAGAGACTTTACGTTTGTAGCCGCAGCACACAATCGAGCTTTGTCCATTAACTTCGGTTTAACCGTTCAACATATAAGATGAATTTCTAAAAAAAAAAAAAAGGAGTTAAACCGCCGATCAGTTCGGTTGTATTCAGTTGGTCGGCCGCAGACTCGGTTTGGGTTTTAGAAATCAAATCAAATATTCCGTGTTCTAAATTCTCCAGCTAAAACGTGTCATAATTGCATATTCCCCACTGACTAACGTTTAACAATTTTCACAAATTATTTTTTCACCAAATCTTGACTCCAGGTTCCTCCAGGTGTTTCACTTCAGAACAAATTGCTCTGGTTTGTCAGTCAGTTTGTCAGTCAGTGGCTGACAAACCCGCTGATTGATTGACAGGTGATATCATGTTAAAAAGGGGAGATTAAAAACTAAGATGTCAATTATAGATGTAATGTTTAATCAGTAACAACACTAACATGTTATCAAACTTGGTTTAGAAATGAAAAACTGGTGACAAATCTAAACGGACCACTAGAGGGCAGCATAAACAGACATAAACACAACACTGGTTCTCATTAACAACCAGCTCCAGTTATAGATAGCAGGTGGTGTAAATCTCACATTTCTTGCTTTTTTTCCCTCCCTGTCTGTGCTGTCATTAATCTGGAAACAAGTAACACATTGCAAATAAATAAATAATCAGCTAAAGCCAAAGAAAAAAAAATCTAGCTGAAGTGTAAATTGAGAGAGCTAGTCATTGTTGAGGATGCTGCTGCTATAAAAAGTACTATTTTATTCATTAACTGAGATGGAAGTGATCTAAACTAACCCAGTCCTATGGGAGTAATGATTTATACTTGTGTTAAATAATTTAACAATTTTTTAGTTAATTGTTAAATTAACTAAAAACGCATTACTGCCAGACTTGTAGAATCAATAAATCACTTAACAGTTGCCAGACAACATGATTCAACATAAAACTGGCTCAGAGTTGGGAAAAACGCCACATGAAATACCCATGTAACAGTGACCCAGCAGTGGCAACCACAAAGGGGGGCAATGGGGGTCTACCGCCCAACCCCCAGGGAATCATGTTCATAAAGGCATAAAGGGTAATTTTCTTCAATCAAGACATAAATATAAATAATCTATATATAAGTGTAATGAATTAATCGTTTTTTTTTTCTTTTTGTTTATCCCAGGCTCTGAGACCCGTACCTCCCCCAAAGGTCTGATGTGCAGCCTGGTGCCAAGTGTTAGTGAACTCTGACACCTTCCCTCTGGTCTTCAACTAGAGGCAGCTGGCAGGCCACAGGGACAGAGTCCTGTTTGCATGAACCCCAACAGGAAGTACACCTGACCCCCAACAGGAAGTACAAACTGAACTTGTGCTGCACCCTACTATGGATTTCACAGGAATTCACTTGTTTTCTTATGGCACATTTATGTACTGTACATTAAATTGGTCCTGACTGTAATTAATCTATATTATTTTATAACATTGTTGGGACAGAGCTGCTTATAGATGATGTGTTTTGTTTTCTCTGTGACTCCTGTGGAACCGGCACGTTTGAAAGTGACACGTTGGACTGCAGTTACATGTTTGCATTTCATGTTCCATATCAAGCCATGTCTTTGTTCATAAGAGACTGTGAAATATGTTTTTATATTTATATTCTATTTACATTGTCAATGTAAATAGACAATGTGTCTTTACAACGTCGTTGTAAAATAGTTTCTTAGCTTGTGTTTACATCAGTCGACAAATCAAGTGTCTACTGGTGGTTTAACTTCGTTTCCAGGATAATAAATCAAAATGTTGGCAGACTGAACTCAGAATACCCAATGAAAGTTGTAAATGTCTAATTATTTGACTTGTGTTTCATAATCAAACTTTGTTAAAATATCAAAAATGATGACACAAGCAGCATTTCAGATGAATATAATTGTTAAAACAACAAATAAAATGAAAAACAAACCATCTTGTGCTTTTTATGTTGAAGTCTTGTTCTCTATAGGAAGTCATGACCCTGATGGGGTGAAGAGTGGGGCTGGAGTTGGGAAACCGTGTCCCTGTCACCTCAATACAGTTTTCAGCTCTAAAATCTAAATAGAAAAACTCCTTTCAAGAAAACCATTTAACATATAACAAACATTTTTTCTCTTGTTGACTCTCCCCAAGAGTCACTCCAAAGGAAATGGAAATGTCGAAAAACTATAGAGGAAGACCAAGGAAAATCGGAGCACGAACACAAAAATTTGAGGGAGCATGAAGAATATATGAATGTTAGAGATCAATTCCTGCTTTCAAATTAAAAACTTACAGTAAAATTCTCCCCCACTCTCACATAAATGGGTGTCTGGGAAATCAAATAGGTTTTTTCTTTTTTTTGTTTTCTTGCATTCTGGCTTTTCATCCAAATGGAAACTTTTAGTACCACTAAAGACAATTATTTCTAAAACTCCAAGCAAAGTGGAAATTTGCGGAAACTGTGTGTAAATACAGAAACAGATTTAGCGCCACTCATTACAGTCTGCCACAAATAATGCAATATATAAACATACTTGTTTTGACATGATTCCCAATAGACATGGTCTTGTAGTTTATTAACTTCATATTCTAATACACAATTTAAAAGTAGCTCAAGCCATATACCCGTGTCAAATAATTTTCTGTATTAACGTTTCTTTGCTTAATTTCTAACAGAAAGTCATGACAGTTTTGAGGCAATCTGATTGGCTGCTGTAGGCTTAAGATTTCTGCTATACTGCCCCCTATGGGTTTGGCATGTTTCAAACAACGTCAGGGGCAGATTTTTGTGGATGAAAACTTTACTGGAACCAATCTATGGATGGACACTTTGACACATTAAATGAGGGAGACTGAATGTGATGCTACAACGGAGAGGAAAAACAGCTGTGATAACATCACCACTCAGTCAAATCAATGTTTAGAATTTATTTTATTTCCTCCCAAAAGATACATATACATAAACAAATTCATGGCCTTGCATGACATTTACGATACTGTTCTTGACCCTTTATTACAGCTAACATAAGATTTGACTTTTTTTAAAACATTCTTAAAAATATGTTTAAGATCTGACAAGAGTCAGTACACTGTATGGCTCATCCTGGAAAGCCTTAAAAACAATTTCCAACATCACAGATATGAATGTAAACCAAAAAAAAAACTTCATTTCCTGGGAGAAGTCCAGGAATCTAATGAGCCGCACTGCAAAAGATAACATGTTCAACAAATAACTCAAGTTGGAAGTCTTGTGTGACTACAAGCTTCCTCGCATACACAGGACGGAGTCCTACACACTTTATGTGTAGAAGAAAAAATAAGTAAAAACACTTTTCTACATCCATTTCAGTTTTCTAACTAAAAAAAAACATTTCCTGTAAATTTATGGCAAGTTTTTCAAAATTTTTAAAAAAAAAATTATGAAACTTGCAAATACCAGGTAAGACGGAAGGAAGGATGGACACAAGAAGGGAAGAAATTGAAGGGTTTAAAGGAAGAAGAAAGGATAGAAAGAAAGGAAAGACAAGGAAGTGAAAGGACGCAAAAAAAGGCATAAGGAAGGTCAAAGGTCGGATATGAGGACACCAGGATGAAAGGAGAAAAACCTAGGTAGGAAACAAAAAGGACAGAGAAGGAAGAAAGAATGGAAGGAAACTAGGAACAAAGGACAAAGTGAGGGACAGAAGAACGATAGACGGACATTTGGATAGTTTTCTTTTTCTGTTTGTTCTGACCAAATTTCAAAAAAAAAAAAGAAAAAAAAGTGCGTGGAAACCCTGCTGATGCTGCCCTCGTTTTTGTACTTGTTTAAAAAAAAAAAAGAAGTCATCAATTTACAGAACAATCTTAAAGCTTATTTGTACCTACCTTGTTTAAAAAAAAGACAATGCAGTTACAGCCAGGTGTGTCGGAGCACCAGTTTCTTTAGCAAAAAACGGCTTTTAAAGGCCTGGGAGTGACTGAACAGAGAAGTGCCTCAAGAGAGTTAGATCACTGAGGGAAAAGGGGAAAAAACACACACACACACACACACACACACACACACACACACACACACACACACACACACACACACACACACACACACACAAGGTGTCTCAGCAGGCGTCGATGGCCCCACCGAGTTAAGGGGACGACAAGTCTTTAAAAATACTACATCTGGGTCAGCCGTGCTGGAGATGAGGAAGTCCGGTTAGGCCTGGAGTGTGGAGGCGCTTCCTCTTATAGCACCGTCCCGCTGAGCTCAGTGACTCAGTCCATTGTGTCGGTACGGCGCAGTCAAAGCCGTTTGGCGTTTCCAATCTTCCTCTTCTTGTGCCGTGTTCACGGCTATGAGCTAAAAGGAATCGGCAACCTGTATAATCAACATGAGAACAGTGAAACAAAAGCAGAGTCCGCCCCAATTCTGTTTTTAGAGTCTTCAAATTGAACTTTGAGAGTCAAACTGCAGCGATGCCGTCAAACACGTTTCCAAACGAAGAAGTTCTGTGGTAGAGGAAGAACAGAGCTTTCCAGTGTCCACAGCTTCCGGAAATACTCCATAAATATGTTCTTTTTGTGTGAGAAAATAAAACTACTGATCTTCTGCCTTTTTTTTTTTTTTTACAGAAGCTGGTTGTCTTAAACCATCTCTTGATATTCAATCTCAATCAAACAGTAGCTGCGTCTCCATTGACCATGTTATTGTGCACTTTCACGTTTTGAAAAGAAATTTGCTTAAAAATTTTTTTTCTATCAAATGTTTTAGTGCTAGGATGACGGTTTTTTTTTTTTCCAAATCAAAATTTTTTTTTAAATAAAACTCAAATTTAAGCACATTTTCTGCATTATGAGTCACGTCACTGACAACCGGACATCACAGATCACAAAGAAGAAAACAGCAAGAAGTAGTTGGAAGATCATGACACGGCATGTTTCTAAATTACTTATTGTGCTAATTAATTTACTCATATGGCATTTTAAATGCACTTCTTGTGTAATAAAAACACCACAATTGCGAAATTGCAGAACATCGACAAAGTTTTGCGTGCATTGCTAACGGAAACGCAGCTAGGTGTGACCAGAACAGGAAGGATGTTGTACGAGAACCAATGATGCTTCCAGCTGCCATCCAGGCAGCAGCGTATGAACCCCATGGCAACCGTGATAGAACACAAAGTGTCGGCACCTTGTTTTATTTTACTGACACATCCTTCATAAAAACGCAATTCCTGAACAACACCTGAACCTGCTCATATGGATACAAACAGAAAATCATCTTTGGGAAAAAGACAAAGGAGGTTTTCAGTCTTAGAGCATTAAACCATCATTTACATTAAAATTACATTCCAATGACAGACTTTCAAAACCGTATTCAAATTCTGTGGTCAGTTTCTGAAGCTTCAAGCCTTCTGATCGTCACAGACTCCAATTCCTCCTAAAGAACCATCGGATAACATAACTTTTTCTTTTCCCACCCGACCTCCTTATGGCAGTTTTAATTATTTATAGTGGGAGCAGTTGTGATGTTAAGAGTAATATTACTAATATTTTAAAATGATGTGGAGTTGTACAGGATTTAAAACATCTTTAACATCTAGCATTAGCGATTAGTTCAGTAGAGTCTTCACTACAGAGGTTGAAAGCCCAAAATGTGTACTGTTCAGTCTTCCTGTTATCTGCTCCAAGTATTGCTCTCTCTCGCTCTCCCCCAGCCTGAATGAAGAACAGACTCGTCTCTAAAACTGTCTCCTTTAAGACAGTTTCTGAAAACCTTGGGTGTTTTCACGCCTGATCAACCAAAGTGGCAACATTGGTTGCATTTTCATTAATTCACTTTCACACTGCACCTTATCAAACCATCCAAACCTTTCAAAAAGTTTTTTAAACCCTTGCCTGCGGTGTTGCTGCTCCAAGAGCTTCTGAAACAACACAAAAATCTCTAAAGAACGCACTGAGCGCGACTTCCTTCTTCACAAAATGTAAACAAAATAAAAGTGGTGTCAGATTGTAGCGGTTATAGGATTTCTCTTCTGTCTTTGGCAGAAGACCACAAGCCTTTTCTCTGCCTCACATGTTTGTTTTGGTTGCATTTTCCCAGAATGCCCTGCATTTTATTTTCCATTTTGGGAGCAGTCTCCTGTCCGCTTAACATTCACATATGCATTCGAACGGCACCAGAGTTCACTCAAACTGAACTGAGATCGAGATCTGTAGGAGGACCAGAGTTTGCTTTTCTGGTTTACATCCAAGTTTGATTACGCGTCCACACCTCCCCAAACGAACCGGACTTTCTAAAAGAAACGAGTTGGAGTTTGATTAAATAAGATTAAACTGGGCTGGTGTGAACTTTGTAAAGATTTCCACTTTAAATAATAACGTTACACCAACCTGGTGAGCATAGTGCATTCACTGATCACATTAAAGATCAGAATTTTTGAATTTCTGATTGATCAATAACTGGACAGGGAAGATCAAGTTGAAGTTGACCATTAGTCAAGTGAATCACAACAAGTAAACACCGCCTGTATGGACTGGAACCGGAGTCCAGAGAGACTGTTCAGGACAGTGTTTGTACTTTTCCCTTATTAAAAACACAGAACAATAATTAAAAAAAGCTAACATGAAGTGGCTGAATCGCCTACATAACAAGAGCTCTATTTAAATCCATTTGTAAAATTCTCCTTTAAAAAAAATTGTTTCACATAAGTTCAGAGTCAGTTTACATTTACACAACTGTGTTGAACCATTACTCGCTATTAAATAAATCCAACATATATAAACTTCAATAAATAAGATCAGACTGCCCCGGCAGCTCATTATTCAGTACGTCACTTTTTTTCTTCTTCTTCTCCTTCTCTTTGTTGTTGGAAGTGTTTTCCCAGCACTATGGCCTCCATCGGTTTTTATCCACTGAAGCTGCCGTCTCTGTGCTCCACATGAGCAAAAGGTGGACAGACAGTTTCAGCAGAGGACACGGACAGACAGACGGACAGAGACGCACACATAGCTTGTTTTGGGAGCTGGAGTGGGGTGGTATGGGTTCTTCTCCCTCTATCCATCGGTGCCGTTCTTGTTGGGGGCGTTGGCGTTCACGGCCGTCCCGTCCGGCTGCTGGCCGTCTTTGCGCGGCGGCATCCTCTCGTTTATCCTGTCCAGGCCTCGGGCCTCTTCGAAGTTCCGAATCTTCCTCGTGGGAGAGAAACCTTGAATGGCTGGAGAACAAACGGGGGGAATAAGAATGGAACATGAGGAGAAGTTAGAAAGCCTTTAAGCGCGGCATATCTTGTAAGAGGCTCAAATAAAAGTGGATCTCAGGAAAACAAAGGATGAAACACGGTCTCTGCCTAACGCAGTACACAGGATCTGTGAACACATGCATGGCTAAAAAAAGAAGAAAAAGAAAAAAAAACTACTAGAGTTCAAACACCAGTTGGGACAAACCACGACAAAACACTCCACGTATTGTAAACTTACGGTCGAGTCCCAAGACGGCCGAGGAAACCAGAGAACATGTGCAAATGGAAAGCAAACCAGAAAGGAAATCTTCAGACAAACTTTCCACATGTGAAGCTCTAAACTTAAGGAACTAAAACCTCAACTAAGTCCTTCAAAATATTCTTGATAATATCTGTGATGGCGACCTATTTGTTCTAAGCTCATTCTTCAGACTAATATAATTCTACAGTCTAAGCCGTCTTCCTCAATTTGAGTTAACTGGCAAGATCAATAAGGGTCAATTCTGGCCCCTGCATCATACATGGTACTCTAGTTAACATTAATTAATCGTAAGTAAATAAACAACACATTTATTCAAGAAATATGTTCCAATAGTTTTCAATAATAGTCAGATAACATAAGGTACATTTCTACAGAAAATATGGTGAAAGGTGAAAACAAAATGACACTGGACGAAACACTAAATATATCAAAACACATTTTTTGATGTAAAAGGAATCCCAATAAAATAACCCAAGAATTACAAAACAAATCAGGCAATAAAACATTTTTTTGAATAGATGTTTCTGTTGGTTTCAAGACTGGGGTCGAAACCGAACCCAAAGACCATGGATAGAAACAGAAAGCAAACTCTACAGGAAGGTTAACTCAAGCTACGTGGCTAAGCAGTTTGAAACAGGAAGCTGCATCTCAATGCAGTGTAGCTGTAGATTATGACCCCAATGTGTCCTGATGCTACACAGAGCCATCCTAACAATGTGTGCAGCTGACTTTGGTTTGGTTTGTAATGTGAAGCATCCCGAGCAGCAATTCTGTTCTGAATGAATTTGATCACAGTGTTTCTCATGCAGTGGCCGTCTCTACGGAGCTAATGAGGCAGTCGGCGTAGCAACAGCCAAATGGTGTAACGGGATTAGTTTCTGAAAATATCCCAGGCGGGGATGTCCCTGATCTTATCTTAGCCCCGTCTAAGCAGGCTTTTCTCAGTGTGGGGAGCCAAACTTGACCAGAAAACATTTTATTCAAACAGCAAGAGACTCCTCAACAACAAGGGGACAGGCAGGTCCCAAACTTCAAACTACAAACACCATCAGTCTGTTACTGAGCACCCATCAGTAACACAGCCTGCTCTTTAGTAGAGCGGAGAACCAGAAATTCCTTCAGCTCCACGGTTTGCCCCAGAAAACTAGCTAAGCACTTAGCTAGTCCATCAGTTGCCCCACTGTGTTTTTGTGTTAAATTATTATTTTTTAATTAACAGAAACATTTAAAAACATAAACAACAAAGAACATATAGCATTTCTGTAGCATCGCATGCTATTATTTTTTTGTAAAGAATTAATTGTTTTGTTATATGTAAACCTGGCTTAACCTGTCTTTGCTGTCACTGTTACTAGTGTATTAAAATAAATAAACAGCTCCTGAGCTCCACTGGTGAAAATATTTAGAGGTGCATTAATCAAGCCGAGAAAACCAGAGATCTTAATTGCCTATCGTTCCCCATGATTATATATAATCATCTGTGATTTTATTTCTATTGACAAAAATGCATCAAAGATAGAAAAGATTTAAACCTAGAAATGAGTCAACTATCATCATGCATTTTGTTTGGACTAGAAAAATCTCAAAGATTATGTGCATATAGAATGCTTCAAAGGGGCAGTTAGAATGTACTTTAAAACCACACATTTTGCCTTTTTGTAGCAAAATCAAGTAACTATGTTCCTTTCACCTGTTATAAAAATGCTGTATATGTCAAACATGACTTAAAATAAATTTGGCTTTGCAGTTTGACGCCTTAAAATTGGAGCTCTGTCACTTTAAGAAGCTCCTGCTCTTTCAGAGACTCCGCCTTCAGGAAGTCACTGTGTCAACATTTTTCTGTTAAGCCATTTACAAAGGTTTTTCAGAGCACAGAACTGAGAAACGGTCCCAACAAAATGGAACTTATTTTGCAGATGCATAATTTGATGAAAATGTGATAAATTAATTATAGACTCAACTGAATGGTTTAATGGAGTCCCACTACTAGTTTTATCACACCATCTTGACATCGTTTTCAAATCCTGGAATTTACTAGTATTTTCATTCGTAGGTTATTTAACAATGGGTTATTTAACAGTGGAGGGGCTATATTCAGTAAAGTATTTTTTACAGCAATATGATAACTAGTAAATATATTACAAAAAAAGACACAAACAAGAAAGAAAAGTCCACATTTCGGGGTTGTTTCTCTCTTTACAGGGTGAAAACCACAAACACAAGACACAGACAAGGGATGCGAGTCACACTGCATACCTTTTGCTTTAGCTGCTTCAATGGTAGCTTTGTTATTGGCAGTTTGGGAAGGAGGGGAAAAAAATGGAGTCATCAAAGGTGGGCTAAAAACAATACATTCAACAGAAAAATGAAGTATCAAGCCTTTCTGAGACAAGGAGGGACAAGAGAGCGACACGAGTCGTCTTCAAAACCTCTGAATAAAATGTGTGAGAGGTCAGAGTGAAGACAACTGGGACAGTGTTGGTCTTATAGGGTCACAAGGACTTATGTGAGGAGAGCTGAGGGGGATTTACCTCAGCTCTAATAGCCTGACTGGGAGGAGATGTGTCACAATGACCAAGCAGGGCGACGCAGCAGGGCGCTCGTACGTTAGCTCCTGTACGACAAATCTAATCAGATTTTTTTCCCCTTTATAATTCTTCATATTTTACTGAAAAAAAAAATTGGAAAGAAACTGTCCAACCAGATGAGGCTGTAACTGAATAAAAAGCTGTTCCCAAAACTACTGTACAGCTGAGGTCACACAGCTGGTCTTGATGTTCAAGTCATTATACTCCATCGCAATGAGACTTCTGTGTGAAAGGTTTATGACACCAGTAAAAATGAACAATATTAAAGTTATTCAGCAATATGGAGCTGATGGTATCGTCACTAGATCATAGCAAGATGAAGGAAGCTAATGGAAAGATATTGTAATAGCAATAACTTTTTGTTGACTGCAGCTTCTGTAGTGAAGTCTGTCTGGATGTGCAGTCAGAGCTAGGAGTGGTGGGATAGTGATGCAGACCCAGAGGTCTCACTGCATCACAGGTCATAAAATTGTGCGTCGTCATTCTACTGTATAGAATCCATAACTATTCTGTAAAATCATCAACTATATTTACATAGACGCTCACAAGTAGGCGTGGCTTGTTGCTCCAATGCCTGAATAAGACGTCAACGTCTCCTCTGATTGGCTGACAGATGATGAGTGTTAGCATCATGGTTGAATAATGAATATATAGAATCTAACATCTGTTGCTGCCATCATTTCTAATGACTTATCACGTGAACAAGTTTAGGAAAATTGTGTTTTTTCGACAATAGAATGTGGAATGGAAATGCTGCAAGTGACTCATTCTATTCAACTGTTCTTATTAAATGCATATTCTTAGCAGATTTAACATTTAACACATAGTTTTAGTTTCAGATGTGGCATTAACTGTGGTCTGCATGGCTGGAGCTGGACACAGGCTCCTTCACTGAACGTCAGAGATGAGTAAAGAAACTCTCGCTAGTATTTCACTTAAGTACACTAAGTTAGTATAAACTAAACATCTGAAACAAGAACCTGAGCATTAAGAGAAAACTGACAATAAATCCTGACGCTGAAGTGTCCTGGCTGATCTGAAAGCCGTGGCGAGCCGAGCTGACAAGGACCGTGGCATTCTGTAAAAGGTCACAACATGTGGTTTCTCCTTCGATCGCTCGGCAGCTTCTGTAAGCCTCCAACATGGCCGATCGTGGCTCCCAGCGTGTCCTCTGGCGGCCCGCACCGGGCGCTGGCCTTTAGATCAAAGGGTCAGGAGCCACTTCCAGGTGACAGGCTGACCGGCCCACACGCACAACTCCAAACAACCCTCCGCTGCATGGGGCTTGAAACAAAGTTTAGTCAGTGCTTCCTGTCATTGATCTGGAGCCGTTCAAAGAGGCGAGCGGGGGAAGGAAGCTGCCATTCAACAAACAGCACGTCAAAATAAAACCCTTTATTTTCCTTTTTAGCTTCTTTTGCAAACGGGCTGATCTGGTGTAACTAAAAATCATACCTTCCCCGCCTTTAAGTCTAAGTGGGATGGAAAACATTAAGGTGTTATCAGCACCAGTACGGTTGGTAGAAATGTTATAAAAAACGTTCTGAAGTCATTTTAAAGCAGGTCTGGAATTAACATCAGAAATGTTTGTCAAGTATTTACGCCTCTTTAGATTTTTACGCCTTCAATCATTTTACAACCACAAACTGGTGAAGAATAATTAAATGGCAGTTTGGTTCAAGTCTATACTTTTACTGGGCCATCCAAAAACGTGGATATACTTTCTGAACCTCCTGGTTCTTTGTTTAAATAATTCTCTCCTTGCTGGTCAACAGGTTCAGCTGGACGGCCATGTTTTCTGCCTCAGTCCCATCCGTTTTCCATCTCTAATTATATCAGAAGTTTGCAACTCCAAAGAGACATTTTTGCCTTCAGTCCAGCTCAATAAAATTTCTTGGAGCTGCAAATGTTGCAAATGTTAAATGAAAGTTCTGCATAAAATCACTTTTCATTTCTGATAAATATTTACTATGTAAAATGTGTTATTTTTGTAAAGCCACAAGTTTAAAGTTGAGTTTAAATATGTTTAAAATTGACAAAAAAATTGAAAATATCACTAAGAAATGATGTATTATTGGAAGACTTTGACAATACCTACACACCAACTATAAAATCTTAAAAAAATGCAAACATAAAAAAAACTAAAATAAATAAACAAGCCATGCTTAGCCTGATACAGGCACAAGGAAAGTCTGTTGGCCGGCCTCCAATATGATACACTGGAGAAAACCTTGATCTACATTTTTAAACATTTCCTAGTTCTTAAGGGAGCAAAACCCAAATACACGCAACATTTAGAATGTCATTTCCAATTCTTAATCACACACTCAAATGTGTTTCTCTATCACATAAAATGACATTAAAAGGCATGAAAGTTTGTTGTTGTAATGTGACAAGATGAGGAAGAGCAAAGTTGTTCTGCACTCAGCAGAATAAAGAACACTGATCCTTTTGGTAGGAATACTACTCACATTTTCGTATTTACACTTATTTACTAAGTGACACTGCGAGTCGCTGCCAAGAAATATTCTGCCACATCTAACAGCAAACGACACTTGCTATATTAGTACAGATTACATAAACAATATCACAGCTTGAGACAAGCTGAAGTGGGCTTTGTTAAATCTGGACAAATGCAGACTTTTCCAATTCCCCCCCCAATCACCCCCCCCCCCTTTGTTTGGCTTACAAGGTTTAAAAAGTATTCACCCTCTTGGATGTTTAACTTTTTTTTTTACTGACATCCCAAATCAAACATGATCAACAGATTTAGCCTTTTTGACCCCAAAAAAAGTTAACGACAAAGTGTAAAGTGATTTCACAGGTTTTCATTCAAGGGAGTGAAAACTTTTTACAGGTACTTGACATGACATTTACCAATCTACCTTGAAGGGTACGTCTCTCTAGCACAGCAGCTAGTTGAACTGAGTTAGAGTGAACTTACCATTCTGTAAAGTCTGCTTCCCCCCTGACAGCACTCCCATTGGAAGAGTTCCAGTAGGAGTCAGGCCTTTCAGCGTTAGCACACTCTCACTCTCCTCCCTAAAACAAAAAGATCACTTTACGGCAAAGAAGGATGCAGAAAGACGGCAAAGACAGCAGACAGTCCTGAGGTCAAAAGGTTAGTCATCCTGGGTTACTGACCCCCACACCTCCTCGTAGAAAAGTTGCATTGCAGTGAAACCAAAAATGCTAAGACAGTCAGTCTTGAAGTTAGCGCATTAGCTTCTGCTAAATACCCCAGTGGTTGAGCGCTTTAGCATTACCGTAACAAATGTTTACGATTAGTGCTTTAGGGTTAGCGCATCTAACCTTTTAGCTAGCACTGCCACTGTCTACAGTGTATTTTAAAGAAACCACAGGACTGATTATGATCCACATCTAGATGTAGCAGTGTAAAATGTCAAACAAACAAAAGTGAAGCACTGATCAGAGTGCTTCAACCAGACCTGAGAACTGAGAAAACTCGCGCCATTTTTCCCACGGCACGAATCTTGTTCCGGATTACCTCCTTGCGCATCGCTGATGTGCCACCTGGAAACAGTGCAGACGGTGCAATGACTATTTACTTCCCCCACAAGAGATATTCTGCTTGCACCAATTTGTGAGATGAAATATAGAGATAAAGAGATGAGCGGTCTAAGAGCTACAGAAGAGCTTTCAAAGATGTCAGGTAAAGTTGTACCAAGTTTTGTTTTTAATTTAATCAGTTTCTGTAGTTTTTTTGTTTTTTTACCTCATCTAGTCCTGTTATCCCGGTTATTATCAGGAATAAATAGTATTCAGAAAAGGACTCCTGAAAGGTTTTCCAATAAAACCATCAGCTCGCGCTGACACTTCAAATTTGACTTTAAGAGTCCAGAATGATTTGGCATTAATGACAGAACGGCCATATCAGCAGCGTTACCAACAACTTAAAGTCTGACAGAACCCAAATAAGGGTTTAATAAGTTGTAATGACACCTAAATGGCTTCTAAAGGGCAAATTTACTCAAGGTTAGCAACTGAAATATTACCAGTTTGTTTCCATTCAGGCCAATAGGGAACAATTGAATAGTTTGTTCTGCCAAAAGTCATTTTTTTATCAGGTTACCTTCATACAGGTCGTCTCCTTCTGACATGAGCTCATCATCGGAGCAAATGTTTAATACATTCACCAGCATCTCGGTCACTGCACGAGAGAAAAGGCAAATTCAGATTTAAATGATTAAAGTTCAATTTTTCAACTATAAAATTTTTTTTTTTTTTTTTAAATCAACAATGAAAGGGGTTAAGCTAGAATATTTTCAGGCACATCAGTGCCGATGTCCAAAAAAATAATATAAACTGAAATTAATGTCTCAATATAAAATCTTTTAAACACTTAGTTTTTCACATTTACATGCAATTCTGTGTGTGGTGCTGTGGGATTACAATGTTAACCTCTCTAAAGTTGGGTCAGTGAAAACAGACATATAACGTTTGAACTTTTTCTTCAACAAATGCAAACAACAAAAAAATAAAGTTCTCTCCATGTGTGTACTAAAAAGAAAAATATATTTCATTGAAATTTGCCTCCTCATTTACAAAACTCACCTTTCTCTCCAACAAAAGGCAAACTCCACGTGAAGACGTCCATGAAGTTGGGCAACCAGTAGGGGTGGGGGGAGCAGTTGAACTGTCGGATGTTCATGACATTGTTCTCATATTTTAATACAGCAGCTAAGATGAACATAAAAATAGGAGGAGTCAATGCAATGACTGAAAATGGAAAAAAAGACAATAAACACAACAGAAAAAAGACAAAGAAAAAAGGTTGAAACCTTTGTTGTTGTAGACGTCTAAATAATTTGGAGCTGAAAAGATTGTGATTAATGAAGGGAAGCCTGTGGTCTGGCTTTTTCTGTACATCCTGTACCTGTTGGGGGAAAAAACAAGAAAGTTACCGTATTTTCCGCACTATAAGGCGCACCGGATTATAAGGCGCACCTTCAACGAACGGCCTATTTTAAAACTTTGTTCATATATAAGGCGCACCTCATTATAAGGCGCATAGAATAGACGCCCCAGTTATGTTGCCACCAGTCCGGTATTGAACGGAACATGATTTGTTCCGTTCATTACAAATATGGATGTCTAATAATAAAAAATTGGTCCCGAGTTCTTTATATAGCATCTGCACTAGTC
>CAEGAF010192195.1:0-13862 GCA_903067075.1 Micropoecilia bifurca | reverse complement strand
TGTCCGGTCTCACGGCGCTCTGGTTCGGGGGTGGGGGGTGGGGGTGCGTCGGGGGGCGGGGGGGGGGGGGCGGGGCGGGCGCCCCCCCCCCCCTGTATGAGTGGCATTATAGTCGGAGCGTTAACCTTTGGGCTAATATTAACATTGCATGCCTATGCTGGCCCTTTAACCAAAATCATACTCTTGGCCTAACAATGAAAGTTAACAACAATGACATTAACAGATAGCAAAAGGATTTTTTAACAACGCCGGGGCAGAGGGAATGCTGGGAGCTTCGCTCCAGCTGGATGAACTCAGTAGGTGTTCGCTCTATTTAAAGATTCATGTTTTTAATACAGGGGATAGTTTTCATAGCTTTTGAACTGGCAAGCGATTATGAGCAACAATATCTATTTTTCCAGGCACAAAAGAAAGAAAAAGAAATAGCACAGCTTTTTTTTCTTCTCTTGGATTTAAAATAGTCAAAAATACATGGTGCGTTTTTAGAAAGAGCTAAATAATTCCTTAAAACCAGCTGGACATTAGCGCTGCTCAAAGCAGAACAAATAGGCTGCTTGTTCGGGACTATTTTCAGCCACAGATTAATACGCAGCCGGCGCTCAGGTGAGTATTTTCTGCAGCAAAGACGACAAGGGCAGGGTCGAGTTAAAACAGCTACAACCCCTGTTTACCCATAACGAAGGAATGTCTCGGCCAGAGAGATTCTTATTTTACCCCCGGTTCCTGTTTTTAGCTCAGCGTCGAAGGCCTTA
This sequence comes from Micropoecilia bifurca, assembly GCA_903067075.1. NCBI lineage: Eukaryota > Metazoa > Chordata > Actinopteri > Cyprinodontiformes > Poeciliidae > Micropoecilia > Micropoecilia bifurca. The sequence continues at coordinate 13,110 of CAEGAF010192195.1, read as the reverse complement.
CACAGATGGCAGGCGTTTGTTTTAACTTTTTTTTCTTTTTTCCTAGACGCTTTCTCCATCTCAAAATTCACACTTTTCCACACATAATATCTTAGAGCATTAGAGACGAACACGTTGATGTAGTTCCGTGTGTTTGGAGTTCAGCATCAGAGTTCTGCCAACAACAAAACCACATCGCATCACCTGAGAGACGGACACCCGAAGCTTATTAGAAACAAACGTGTCACTGAGCGTTCAATTATTTCAAAGCCTAAATGTTGTGCGTGGAATGTTTTTAATAAAATCATCTCCAGATTAGCTGTATATCTCATTATCCAGATGGAAACGGAACAAAGGAAAGCGTGGAAAGAAATGTTTCAATGGGGTTGTTTTTTCGCACTTTGAATATTTCCTATGTTTCTTTTGTGAAAACTTGGATGACAATGCAAAAACTATTCTACAAAGCCATGCCTAAAGTGTAATTTTAACAATTTTCTATTCACTTTCAAGCTTAACAGTTTTATTAACTCAGGAACACAGGATCAAGCCCATTTTGCTGTGATCATTTCTTTAATATCGTCTCAAAATTATATAATTTTGGGTTTTTTGTTACAAGTTTCTTAAGATAGTGAGGCGTTGAGCTTGTTTTGCGGTGAAATATGTTTCCTTTTCTCATCATGACCTGTCAACATCCAAGGATCTTTTTTTATGTCATGAAGTTCCCGTGATCTTGAGCTCCTACTTGTTTGCACAGGTTTTCTTTATTATATAAAAACACGTATTATCAAACAAACACACTTTTATGAAACTCATGGAAGTGATGCTGGGAGTTGCTGTAAACTGGAAAAAGTTTCAAAAGATCAATTTGTTACAGATACGGATCATATCCGACGGCTATAACAGTAACGAGAAACTGGGTGTGAAACAAAGATGACCCCCTTTGTATCAGTCTTTTCTTTTATGATAAAATTTGTTTTCATAAAGCAACATGAAATCACAAAATGTAATCACAAAAAAAGGGAAAAAAAAGATGCAAAAAGTTCTAATATGAAAATTACTGAACAAGTTAAAGTGACTGGAATCAAATAACCTGCCATATTCATTCTTTTTTTCCAAAACATATCCAGATTTGAAAAAGTGAAAGCAAATTCTAGACTTTTTTTTTTACCTTGGCTATTTGCTGTTAAATAAAAAATAAGCTAAACGATTGATTGAAATTTTGGCCTTTTGATTCTGCAAATTCATGTCCAAAGTCTAACTTCTCTGTGTGACGGGCAATTTTTAATAAAACAGAAACATGACACTGAGTGAATTACCTGATTGGCTCTTTCCAAGTCCGTCATCACCATCTCAATCTCGTCAGCCCTGAAAGAGACAGGTCCGATTAATCAGCGGATGAAACGGCAAACGGAGCTCACAGCAAGGGGAGGAGGAGGAGGGGGGAAAACTTTGCAGGTTCCCGGAAACAAAAGAACATTTTGCCCACGAACTCGAACTCCATTTAGCCACCGTCTAAATTTCACCTTAATCCACCGATTGTAAAACTCCATTACTCAAACAGCTCGCATGCTTGCATACATGTATTTAAGTGCACATGTGTGCCTATGCGTGTGAGTGTGCACATGTAAGCCCCCTAAACCCCAGGCCACACTAAAACAGAGGGATTACATTAATAGAGCTCTAAGTCCTAATACAGCAGACTAATCTGCTATGAAGCTGTGTGATTGTGTCTGACTAATGGTCTGGATGGAGGCCAGGGTTCACCTCTCACTTGCTAGAGGTCAGATGGCAAGAATACATCCATGCAAAGAAGAAAAAAGAAAAAGAACGGACGCTGGAAAAATTGTTCAAGTTTTCCGTGAAGGGGGATGTAAACGCCAACCATCTGCATTCAAACAGGGGAAATGCAAATGCTAAATGAAAGTTGATGTGTTTAAACTTGTAATTTTATCATCTAAACATTATTTATGCTAATTTGCAGGACTGGATGAATCTTCTTTATCTTCTTTTTATAGTTTTTCTACAATTAAAAATCAGATCATCTGAGTTCTTTGTACTTTAATCATACATGTTTATATTGTGCATTTGTTTCTACGCTTTCTTGTTATTTTGCACTTAACATGAAGCCAAGAAAATAATTGAAAACCCTGATCTGAACCTTAGTAAAATAGTGTCTTCAGTCAGAGGCTTCTTCTAATTCACTGTAATACAGGCTGCTACAGGAGATCCTTCCTGTCCACAGGCATCACCTTCTACAGCAACTCTTTGAAGAATCGTAAATTAATATAAGTTCTGCATCATTTCATTTCCTTAATAAAGGTGTTTTTGAATTTGAATGTTTTCGGTAGATTTTAATGCAATAATCTGTTAAGATAACTTTACCAACTTTGCACATGTTTAAACTCTTGTTTGTAAAATAATTAAATACAAGTCAGGATTTATGAGTGTCAATGAAAATCAAAAGTCACAGGCAATCAGTTTTGCTGCAGAGGCTAACTTTGCTAAAGGAATAGATCCAACTCATTCTATTATAGCTCTAACTGTATGTTTAATTATCCATTTGATGGTTTCAGATTTTAGAAATGGACTCCAATATTGAAATTTGTGTTTAATCACCCGTCTCTGGTAATATTCTATTTTGTATTATGTAAACCAAATTAAAGTGGTCCAAAGGACAAGACTGGCACAAACTGACATCAATTTTGTTCGATTCGAAGAAGGCGGTGGAGCCAACTTCACTCCACTTCCTACTTATGCACTACTTTGTGTTAACCTATTCCATCAATTCCCAGGAAAATAAAAATAAAATCTGCTTGTATTAAGACCAAACGTGAACTTCAAAAGGAATGAATATGTCTCCGAAGCGTTGCAGAAGAAGGAACGGAAATAAAGACCCCAGAAATGGCGTTCAGCGCAGCACAAAGAAAGCACGCTACACGCCGGCCCGCTTATTTAAGACACGGCGAGAGCAAAGATGCAAGCACATATGTGCACCGCTGCCTCCATTAGGACCTTTTGATCCGACTGCAATCTTTTGATAGCGAACCCAATAAGCCCACGCAGCTTTTGTATTTGTGTGTCACAGTATGCGAAACAGCGCTGTGTCCCATAGGCTCGCGTACTGCTGATTTGAATGTGTTTAACAAAACAGACACAGTTGATATTAGGTCAACATTGTGCCACGGGCAATGCAGCAAAAAGAATCAGATGTGGGTGGGAGAGCTTTTTCGCTCTCCGCTTTTTTTTTCTTTTACTCTTTCCTTAATAGTTGAAAGGATCTGGTGTGTGTGTTTAAGCAACATAATAGTAGCGCTACCTCAAACGGCTTTTATCCAGTCTTAAGCTATACTGTGCGGGACTCGGCCTACGTTGCACACACACATGTATGCGCACACAAACACACACGAGGTCAGGAAGCCACCGGGCTCAAAAAGCTTGTAATGGAGAGCGTTTATGGGAAGTAATGCAACCCAAATACAGCGGCGCTCCTGCTCCAAATGTGATCGCTTAATCAAAGTACAGATGCATAAATAACCTTTGGATTTGGCTGTATTTGGGAATTATAAGGGCTGAGGGCCAAAGCAGATCACAGGGAAGGGGATTTTCAGCGCGTCCTGATGACAGTCGGCCAGGCCCGTCGAGCAGGGCGGGACCCGAAGGCCCAACTAAATTCATCGCCGAACAATAAACCGGGGGCGACGGAGTGCGGTTTCGCACCGCCAAAATGTAAAGCTCAACACGGCAACCACAGGGCGGCGCTGTAGAGAAACGGCAGACAGGAACAGAGAAGTGGCCATACAGAGGCGCGCTTTGTGCCAGGAGCGCCGGTGGGTGCAGCCGGCGACATTAGCAGGACTTCTGAAAGCAACCCACAGCCTCAGAGCCCCGACTGCACATCCTCCATCTCAGACAGGCCGTTTCATCTCTTATCTTCTCTGTCCTCCTCTTCTCTCTCGACTGCTCCTTTTTCTTCCCCCCCCGCCTCTGTTCTCCGCCTCTTAACTGTTCCCTTCCAGTTTTCTCCCTCTCATCTATCGCCCTCTCTTCCTCGGCCTCTGTCCTCTGTGCCAGCAGGATATTCCCCTGATTTAGATTTTCATTTCCCCTTCTCTATCACACTCTTATCCCGTCTTCCTCGCCGAGGCCTCAAGCACCCCCTGGCTTTGCTGTTTTTTTTTTTTTTTTTTTGCCCCCCAGCTTTCATCACTCCATTTCTTTTCTTTCCTTGGCTTTCTCCACATTGCATTTTCACAGCATGTTACCGTAGGGATTTCAGGGAAGCTTAAAACGAGACGAGAGAGAGAGTGTGTGTGTGTGTGTGTGTGTGTGTGTGTGCGTGCGTGCGTGCGTGCGTGCGTGCGTGCGTGCGTATGTGTGTTTTGAGTATATCCTTGCGCCATTTTATGTTTGTGGGTGCTTGTAATGGACACCAGGGCTGGGCGACGCGGCTTGGAAATGAACTCTGATTTTTTTTTCCCACACCAGATCTGATTTCATATCGATTTTGTCTCTCTCTTTCTTTTCCAAAAACAAAATTACAAATGGCAGAAAACATTTTCAAAAAGTGGATTTCCAATCATTCTTTCTGTGAATTATACGACAGGGTATCAGGACCAGGCTAGGAGATTTTTTTTCTTAATTACAAGAATATAGTCACAATATCAGCAGAATAAAGACAAATTTACCAGAACGATGTCTTAAAATTACGAGAACAAAAGTTGTTTTAATGAGTAACAAACTTGTACAATTAACTTGTTTTGAAGTTCTCATTAAAAATTATTCATTCTTCTAATATTATGACTTTATTCTTGTATTATCTCAACTTTCTGTGTTACCACGACTGTATTCTTGTAACACTAGGACTTTATTTTCATAAAAAACAAAAAAATCTTAGTCTGATATTCCATGACAGAGCTGACCTGAATTCAAAGTCTAAAAAGTAGAAGCTGTAAAGCACACTTGTCAAAACAAAATGGCCGCACTGAGCCTGCTGACGTCACTCTGAGCTGTGGACACTCGAGGATTGCAATAGTGAGAAAAAGAACGTTCAGATTTTCCAAAAATGTCGTCTTCAAAAACCAAAAAAAAATTGATTAACTGATTAAATCGATTTATCGCCCAGCTGTACTGGTCATGTTAATTTAAATATATATACTTTGCCTAATCATTGGGAATAAAAGAACAACTACAGCGGTAGAGACAGAAAACATTTAGATAAATTTGTACACACACGCCCTCCTAAAGCATCCTGCGGGGCAGAAAATCAATAAATCATTAATCTTTAACAAGGACTAAACGATTAAAAGGCGGCTGGACAGACTCTCGCAGAGGGGTGGGGGGCAACGTTACATCCACAGGGTCTGCCTCCCGCTGATCCTCTCACACACACACACACACACACACACACACACACACACACACACACACACCGTGGGCATCGCCACGTCATCCAGATTGTCATCGGTGTGTGTGTGAGGGTGTATTTTAAAAGGGAGATTACCTAAACGCAGCGAGAGACGAGGGGGCTGCCGGAGAGGAGTGCGGGGGGTCGGATTTGTCACGTAAACTCCTTGCTGGGAAGTTTACACAGCGAATTCATGTTCGCGTGCGTGTGTATCGACGTGTGTATGTTTCACATAATATGAATGGCATTTGTGTGAAAGGAGACCCAGTGAAAGGGTTAAAAGTTGTTCAGCCAAACACTGGTGATTTGCTCAGCCAAGCAGTAAACGGGGGGAAGGACTCCGAGGACTGGGAGGGTGCAGGGTCGGAGAGGGGTTTGTGTGCGCTTTAAAGCGTTGCATTAAAATTTCAGATCACAGCACGCCACATAGTCAAGGACCCTGACTGCCTGAGGCTCACGAATGAGTGAGTGAGCGAGGGAGCGAGCAAGTGTGTGTACACTTTAATGTGAGTGCATGTGTGTGGATGTGGGCGGGCATGTGCTTATTAGCTTCTGTAAGCAAATGGGGCTGACTATAGGCATCCCTTTTAACAGAGTTCTTGTCTGAAATGAAAGGAAGAAACTGAAAGGGGGGGCGGGGGAGGAAGAAGAAGCGAAGTTCTAAGAAAGTAGAGAAAGAAGTCCAAGACAGTCAGAGAAGTGGAAAAACTAGGTGTCTCCTTGATAAACAATAACTATTGATTAGCGCCTCCACGCTGCACACAATATCTTCATATGGCCTTTCCGCTAACACAAACACACAAGGCTGAGAGATAAAAGATGAAGTGTGGGTGGAAGAAAAAGGGAGGGGAAAAAATATTCTGAGGAAGACAGAGGAGGGATCGATCTGTTTTTAACAGCCAATCAATTTAACAACGCTGGTAATGGAGAGACACGGCGAGTCTGGGGCAGCGTGAACGCCACTGGACGGGGCGGCTTTTTGAAAGCGGGGCCGATTCCAGGTAGTACTTTATGCATGCACGCAGGACGCCCTTCAAGCTTTTATTAAACGCCTCGTATTTAGCAAGGGAGTTCCAGAAAAGTGTCACTTTCTCTTACAGCGCACAGATGATCAATAAAACGATAAACGTCTCGCTACCCCCCCTTCTCTGTTTCTCCCCACCCGCCGTCCCGATAAATATTATTTTTCAGCTTTTGTGGAAGGAGTCCGGACGCTCGAGTGGTTCTGGTTCCCACCGCTAACCCTGAGAGACGGCGGAGTGTGAATGTCATAAAGTGGCACTTTGCAACGTGGAGTGCAGACATGGAAAAGCTTCTGTTCTCATCCTGCCCACCACTAGGAGATCAATAACAATGGCGGCACACATCTCTAGTAGCCGAACCCGTCTTTCGGCTCCTGTGGCTTCAGGATCCTAAAGAGAGCTGACCATGATGCTGCCACCGCCATGTTTAGAGATGGGAAAGGTGTTTTTACCATGACGTTACATTTTATAATCCAACCTTGCTTTGAGCGTCTCTTCAGCCATTTCTGCTCGATTTATCAAGAGTTAAGGCTATTTTTTGGATTAAATAATTGATAACTGGACAGTAAAAGGTACTTAGAAGAAAATTTGAATAGAATTTGAACCAGGTAAAGCTAAAACTGCCACTTTAGTAATAGAAAGAACACATTTACAGGAAAAAGAGGTTTTTTCCATTATAAATGCCAAACATATACATTCTTTGCATAGTTTTGGCTTAATTGCTGCTCTGAGTTTGTTGCTCTTTCAGCAAATGGCATGTCTGAGTGTGTATGCTCCAGTTAACGATTAGCCGATTACTAAATTAGTTGACTATTATTTCAACAATCGATTCATCCCGATTAATTGTTCTAGCCCTACTCCCACTAATATGACTTTTCAGCTCTCTGAAAGGAGTTTCGACACTAAAGTGGTTTCAGTTCCCATAGCTAAACCTTAAGACAGTGAGGAGTCTCTCAGTTTGGATTGCAGACATGGAAAAGCAGTTTTCATCATGCCCAACACAACCAGATCAATAATGATAGATGCACACAGCTCGAGAACCTGAAGCCATCTCGTCTTTCAGGTCCTGTAAAAAATGCCCATGTGGCTCCACGTCCGAGGCCTAAAACTGTGCTGCCCTCTGTCTCTCCGATTCAGATGGAGCACTCTAAACTCCACGGCAAAAAACATAAATCTATTTTGATGCTCTGCCGAATCTGCAAAACGCATTACAATCCCTCTCAGTATTTACTGTGAGTGGGTAATGCTGGGATTTGGAGGCTGCTGAGCGTTGTGGGAGACATTCCAGCTGTTAGGGGAGAGAGCAGGAGGAGTTTCCAGGGAGGGAGATTCACTAAAGCAGGATGATTATGTCAAGAGCAGAATATGGAGGGCGCCAGAGGGGAAAAGTCACCCTGTAAACACACACGCAGCCCAGAGAGACACGTACTTTGCCGTGGATTCCTCGTCATACTTCGTCTTCAAATCAAAGAGCTCGGCCTGAGTTGTTTCAAGTGCTGGAAAAAATGGGGGGGGGGGAAGAATTAGTTTTTTTTCCCCCAACTGCATTTAATCTTAAAACAAAAACATAAAATTATGTTAGTTTAACTTCTCATCCAAAAACAAGAGATGAACACAACCTTTAATTAATTTTGGTGATATTTCTATCAGATTAGGGATGCAAGTTATCAGTTAATCTAAAGCTGATTGATCTTATTGATCGACTAATGCTTAATAAGCGTCCATTTTCTTAAAAGCTTTTTCCATAACATGACAGACTAAACTTTTACAATATGTTGAATTTAAAAAATGTGTATTTTATTATTATGTTGTGTCAGTTGTATAAAATACTGAATGAGTAAGCAGAAAAGTGTGTTGCTGTTTTTTTCCAGATTAACTTAGACCCATTTATAAAATGTAACAAAACAGGTACCTCTTAGGATGCTGAGCAGAAAAAAAGAAAGATGAAAAGAAAAAAATATGTGAATCAGAGATATTCATACAAGTAGGTCCCTACCGTTTGTGGTTGCTCTTGGAAGAATGTTAAAGCTTCACTATATGAAATGCATAAACTCACAACTGTCGTCAAAATCAACCTTCTTCATGTCTTTTATCATCAAGTAACATTTTTTTTGCGGCAATGCTGCCCACTTTTAACGCATCAGTCATTTTTGAATGAGAAGTTGACGCAGCACCATCATGTAGCTCAGCTAAATGAGCGCTTTTGCGGTTATAACTTCTGGAGCATTTAGATTTCAAAACAGAATCGTATAAAATGCACTTTGTGTCCCACACCGGACTTTTATGGGACCATTTCTCTTTCCCGTTCAGAGGTGGCACCGCCATCTTTAGTCCTCACTGGCTCTGCTTAAGGATGACCAGCGGCGCCCTCTACTGGATGGCGGACAAGCTACATCACTACAATCAAGTCTAAAGGGATTAAATAGTCGAATGGAACTCGTTTTAATTTAATAAACCATAAGTCAATTAATTGCTTACATCCGGATGTCAGACATTTATGTGCTAATTTAAGTCAGGTATTTGCCTCTTCCGACATTACCTTCAACCTTCTGAACACAAACACAGTCCAGATTAAAGTGTAGCAGAAAATGAACAGAGAATCAGTCTATCAGAATTGGTCAATTTTCAGCTTGGATTGGACCTGAACAGTAAAAATTTGAAACTCAAAGATCATTTTCCAGTCAGCGAATGTTTTATATTTGAGTACAACCAGGTCATGGTGACAACATTTTCTTCTTGTGGAATTGGGTCGGTTACAGAGTGAAGGAGACACAAAGTGAGCTTTTCTTAGTGCCAGAAAGGAGCTCAAAATGAAGTCAGTGGAAGCCCAAAGAGGTGGGCCTAGTACCTGTCTGCAGGGACTGCGTCTTGTGTTCAGCCTCTTTCAACCTTGAAGACATGGAGTCCTGACTCTCCTGGAGTTTCCTAAAGAGGTGCGAAAAACAGAGCAGGAAGCACAAAGTCGCAGTTAAGAGATAGTGAGTCAGTCATTCTCGGGTTCACACTTGGTGGAAAATGCAACCATTCCTCTATTTTCCCACCATTTCTGAAGAGTTTTTTCCCCACTAAAAACCCTCCACAACACAACCCACTCCTCATTAAGCAGCCCTATTAGGCAGGAATGTCTGGCCACTGGGGCACGCTGCACCCAGGGGGTGGGGTGGGGGGCGCAATGGCTGACTCAGAAGGTGGGGGGGGGAGGTGGGCAGAAACCACAGGGATAAAATAGATTCATTCTTGGCACATAAAAAGTTGGGCTCTGCTGAGAAATTGCCGCTGCGTGTAAAAACATCAATAATCCAGCACAAATACGGCCTTTATGACACCCTTTGATGCGCCCCCCTCCTCTCCGCCAATCTGTCTCTCCTGTCATCTCTATTTTTCTGCCCTCTACTTCAGCCTTTCATCTCCGTCTCTCTCCTGCGCTCGCTCCTTCGCGGCATAAAATGCATCAGGAGGTGCCATCCATTTACCAGCCCTCTCAGACACAGGAAGTCGGCTCTCTGCAGACAGGAAGGGGCCTATAAAACTCTGACGTACAGGAAATGCAGTCGGACAATTGATCTACGACTGCAAGACTAGAAATCTTTAACACACCTTCGGAACGTAAACAAGGTGATTGACAAAGGGAAAATATGGGCTTTATGGAGCTCATTATGTAAACAAACCCTCGTTTAGGTCGACATATTCCACCTTCAGATAACCGGGTCAGCTGTTCATTATACCTGTTCAGTGAGTTTGACTTCTAGTTATTAAAGCTTTTTTACAACTGAGTCTTGTGCATCTTCTTGATCAAAAAGATAAAATACTATGAGTCTTTGGATTTACATAACAGTACATGTATATTATTTACAAAACAAATAAAATACAACACATGATTGTATGCTTTTAATTACGACAGAAAAGCAAAAATGATTTAGTGTGACATATTTCTGTCTTGTAAACTATGGAATAATGTGGTGTCGTTTCGTTAGCTAACTGGAACAGCAACAAGTGGGGGCAGCACGGTGCTGCCTAAGCTTCAAACATTCAGAGAAAACTCTGGTCACTTTCTTGATCCTTTCTTGATCTTTTAAATGAATTTATAAGGGGCTGTCTTAAAAGACACTTGTTGCCTCAAAGAACTTAGCGATACATTTAAAATTAGACCAACAGAAGAAAACTAATGGCTTATAATCAAAACCAAAAGAGAGAAAAAAAAAGTCCGTACGCTTTTGCAAAGTCCCAGAAAACGAGTTCTCAATCTCGACACATTTAGCCATGGAGCGAAAATGGAGAGGGAGTTTGTTCTAAAAAGAATGTCAGCCTTGTCCTAAATGAGCGACGTTACCTTTAGGTCAGAACAGAGGGAAGCGGCCGACCAGCCGAACTCAGAGCCACCTGGACCCGGAGAACAAGGCAGAGCTTTGAATCATTCAATCTTTAACTCAGTTAAACCAAAGTGTTCCACTTAGTCATAAACAGATGTCACTTCCGCCTCATAGGGGGCGATAAAGCACTGGCTTGTTCTCTGTCAGCGCCGTGTACAAGAACACGGTGATTTCTCACAGGAAGTCAGTTAAGTTTTTGTATCATTGTGGTTCCTGAAAGATAAATTATCTTCGGCTCTCCTCCCTCCAGATGGACGGAGGACAGACATATCTCTGCACAACATGCGTCTTAAATTGAACCTTTTTTTTTCCTTTTCCCAGTTTGGCTCGTGATCTGACTGTTTTTTTTTATCTGCTGTAGTTGGGTGTGACCCATTTGAATGAAAATATTGTTGAAAGTAACAAAAGTGTCAGAGGGGAGTCCTACCGGACGTTAGTGGTCAGGTACAGCAGATAACGTTTCTTCCACACAGATTCACGGTGGAACAACATGGCTATTTTCAATGCAATATTTATAGCAAGAGGGGGAAACAAGCATAAATTAGAGTCTCAAAGAAAACATCTTTTAAAGAGCAGACGCTGACCTATGGATATTTTCTGAAAGGGCTTGCTGGGGGCAATAGCCCAGGGCTCCAACTTTTGGGGGAGACTCTAAAGGTTTACTTTGTTTGTTTTGTTTTTAATTAATGAATGATGAATGTTTTGTAAGTAGGTAAGAAAGTAAGCAAAATTTATAATTATGAAGCACTTTTCACAGACATAAAATCAAAAATGCTGTACAACAGATACCAACCTTAAAATATATAAAACATAAAACATTGCACTGTAATTAAAACTCATAGGCCCAAAAGATGCAAGTAGTACTGTTTTAGGATTATAATGAATATTAACAATAACCCAGTATTTGAAAATTACAAAAGTTATAGTTGATTTTGTTGGAAACAACATAGAGTTATTGGCCAGAGGACGTGCTAAGCCTACAACGCATCAGTTCATACCTGATCTTCCTGCTATTAATTTATTTTAGTTTGCAAAAGTGAAAGATCTTTTCCTTGGTGCATAGGGCACCAAAACTGTCTTCAGCCCAGGGACCCACATCCTTACTTTATGAACACATTTACAATCAAACAAAGGGACAATGGAGGCATAAAACCCAAAATAATGACTGAAAGTTGAAGGTGCTAATTTTAAATTTTTTTTCTCTAACATTTGATTAGCTGCATCATCTTGTTCCTTTAAAACTGTTCAAAAATACAACCCGATGTTTTGGTAGACATCTGGAAACAAGTGGTTCATAAGTGAGCTTTGTTTATTAGTTTCTCCAAATATTCTTTGCAGTAATCCTTCAAAGTGTTGATAATTCTGTCTGAGGGTCACGGCGTCCCATAGAACTAAAATAACCTCATAATAAAGACACAATTATCAGCAGTCAAACTGTTTATCATACCTCTCCTTCTCTGCATAGTCGTTGTGTAGCTGGAGCTGCTTCTCTTGGGCCAGGTTCTCAGCCTGGTTCTTCAGAGTCTGCTCGTATTCGCGGATCTTCTCCTTCAAAGCCTTGATGGTCACCTCTGAAAGGAAAGAGTTGGGGCAGAAAAAAACAAGTGCTCAAACTAAAAGAAACAATTTGTAAAGACAACAGCAGCAAAAACCCAGAGCACATCCATTTTCTAGGACGTGATAAGCGGCAGCCGTGACCATGATGTGTTTGACGGGGCATTTTGACCTTTAGGGAACAACGCTTCATATCCACACATTCTTCTTCTTCTTGTCAGCACAGGCCGCAGACCGTAGCCCCCGTGGCTCCGGCCTAATCTTTGCGTCCGCGACTGGTACCGAATATTCAGCTGCTCCCCCCAAGCCAGCAGATAGGCTGTCTTCATTAGGGCCGCATTAGGACCGAAATCCCATAACCTGCCGGCTGCCGAGCTCCGTATGGAGGCCGGCCGAGATAAATCTAACACATAACTGGAGTAATAAACAGGCCTGTGTGTTCGTGTGCGTTTTTCAGAGAGAGATATAAGCGAGTGAGACAATGATATAAAGCAATGCTGCCTTTGACTGAGGGCTCTTAGCGCTCTGTGTGTGCACGTGATTTAAACTACAGCCTCACAGCTCTGACACATAATCAATACAGGAGAGTCCCCTTAGAGCCCTCTTACCCCTTAACTGCTTAACTGAACTTTAAACATTTAGGTTGCAGGGATCAATGGCCTCTGCTCTCCGTGCGCCTCGGCGCGTGTGTGTGTGTGTGTGTTTGTGTGTGTGTGTGTGTGTGTGTGTGTGTGTGTGTGTGTGTGTGTGTGTGTGTGTGTGTGTGTGTGTGTGTGTGTGT